>JAZHRO010000019.1:24120000-24317500 GCA_037157565.1 Thalassia testudinum | reverse complement strand
CTGGCGGTTGCGGGCGACACGGGCCAAGACGCACGTGCGGGCTGCGGCCGATTGCGGCACGCCGGGTGACCGGTTAAGTGAGAAACTCACCGGTCACCCCACTGTAGCCACAGTGTTCCGCAGAAACGCGTGAACAGTGGCTACAATGGCCGGGTGAGCTGTGCAACCGCCTGCTGCAGGTGCTGTGAGTGCGGGTAACTTGCGGCTGGCCCGCGGGAGGAAGGGTTGCGCCGGTCGGTTGAAAGAGTGGAGAAGTTCGCGACAGAGCGCACGGAGAGGGAGGCAAGGGAACCTGCAGGCACGCACGGTGGCCTACGTGTGGGCACGCTGTGGCCTATGCACCTGCTGTCGCCTTGCTGCTGCTGCTGCCGCGGAGCTTCAAACCTTGAAGCCTGCGGCAATGGCAGAAGCGCTGGAACGAAGAAGTCAGGGAAGAGAAGACCACCGTGCTGCTGGCGTCCGCGGTGGAGCTGCTGCTGCTGTGCGGAGCTTGAGAGCTTCAAAGCTTGAAGCTCCAGCTCCAATGGCTGCAATGGCTTGAACTTAAAACAGGGACCGAAGGCCACCACTCCCACCAGCTCTTTGAAGAGCTGGGCAGTGGTGGTTTCACGGTGGTGGGTGTGCACCACAGTGAAGACTCCTGCCCGCAGAGTGTCTCCTCTGAGGAGGAGGTCCTACGTATGGAGGGAGAGGGGGAGGAGGCAGCCTGGAAGTGAGCTGTTGTGGGTTCTTTTGGCGTGGAAGACCAAGCTACCTGCAAGATGAAGCCGTACCCTCTTTTTAAAGAAGAGGAGAGCATGCACAGCCATGCCCAGGCTGTGCATGGCTCATGCATGGCCTGGCAGGGAGAGGTGTGCATGCGGCTGGCAGGGAGAGGTGATGGAGAGCCTGGCGCGAAGAGGAAGAAGTCAATCCATGCAGCCGCAGGAAAGATTTCGAAATCAAGTGAAATAAAAAATAAAAAGATGGTGAATTTTGCAAAGATGCACTTGAGGAAAAATGTTAAATGCAAGGCCACTTATTTTATTCTCCTCCCCTCTCAATTAAATGCATGCATGCATGTATTTTTACAAATACGACTATGGAACCCTAATATGCACTGGTAATGCTAGGAAATAGCACAAGACGGCACAATTGCAGGTGTATTTTTCCGGTGCAATCATACCCCCATGCCTATCTTTTGCTAGTCCCTAGCAAAACAATTTTGTGTAGTATTTAGAAATGATCTTAAGCTGAAGATTTTCTCCTGAGGCAACATAGGTGTGTTTATTGTTGGATATTGTGAGAACTAATTGTAGAGAAGACTACCAATACTTTAAGTCTCACATGACAAAGATCATCTCTCGACTAACCGGGACTCTTGATATTTAAACCTTAAGTACGATTTCCAGGACCCAGGAGGTTTTTGCCGTACTCGAGAGCTCAAGAGATTATGGCTTGTGCTTAGTGAAGGATCAAGACTGACCAGATGAACATTAAGACTCAAGCCTAGGGTTTCAGTTTCAGCTCGTGTTTTCGGATTGGCCCTTAAAAAGATGATGGAAACTCAACTCTCATTTTCTAATATTTGTGGCTCATAGGAAAATAGGGTATTTGCCCTGAAGAACTTTTGTAGGAAGATTTTACAGACGTTTGCGAGATATACTGACTTATTTGCATTTTTTCTCTTTTTTTTTTTAAAACACGTGTTAGTATATCTCTTACAACATTATTTGGAGTAGCACACTTTTTTTTCTTTTTGGTGGGAGAGTTCCTTTTTGGTGGAAGAGTCTCTCCTAAACACAAGACTAAAGCCTGGGATAAAAATTCTACCTACGCGCACAAATAAGGACTCCACCTTCCCTAATGAACACTAGGGTTGGATCTTATGTTCACCTCGTCTTTCTTGATATGTATAGTGTGAACCAAGATTACTTAGGCTCTTAAGTAGAAGCAAACCAACGAATCCTGTACTGGTGTCTTAGGTACAAGAATACGTCCTTAGTTAGGAGAGATTCCGATCTATCTTGTCAATGCTCAAGTGAATTATGCCGAGCCTGAGCGAATCAAGCTTCTGTGGCCTGGAAAGTCTTCAAAACAGAGGTTGAACATCCATAAACACTTATTGTATTTTTGTTTCAGCCATCAAATCATTACTAAACACTATATATATATATTTTTCTTTTTCTTTTTCTTGCATATTTATAAATAGGTGTGACGAATCAATTTTTCGCTTTGAAGTTGTTTGTAGTTTTATGTGGTGGAAAAATCAACTTATTAATATTTAAAAAGAAATAACCACTCGCAGAAGAGCGGGTCGTATCCACAGGGAAGCAATGACGTATTTAAATTCGCACTAGTTAAAAATGTTTGTTCGTAGTTAGTTTGGACAAGAATCAAGCCAAAATTACCTTCAGATTAAGGTTGAATCAAGAAACAATGCTGAAATAGCAATTCTGAGTAACTAGAGGATATTTGTAGCAATGCAGAATCAATAAAATATTATTAAAAATTGACAATGGTAGAAAATGTAATTATTAATAGCCATTTTACTGTAGCAAAACAGGGGATTTTTTCCCCTTTCCCGTGCGCAACAAGGAGTGGATGGCCGGATGCGGGAAGCTCAGAGGAAGTTCCTTGGAACGAGGGCTTTGAAGCGGTGGTGGCGGCGTGTCGCACGGCAGCCAGAGCCGGGCGGACGAGCTCCAGCGGAGGTGGCTGCAGCCAGTGCTGCACTGCTGTTGGCGGTGAGGTGTGCGCGAGACTGCTGGCGAGAGGCGCTGCAGGCGCGGGTGGCGATGCAGGCGTGGGAGAAGGGCGGCTCTGCCGGCTCTATTGCTGCGTGCTGGCTGGAGGGTGCAGGAGCGCTCGTGGCCTGTTGGCGGTGAGCGCGGGTGAAGTTGCAGGCAAGGGTGTGCGCGGGCGGGTGGTGAGGCGCTGCAGGCTGTGCACGCCTTGCGTGCGGCTGGAGGCGTGCGCGGGCTGAAGGTGTCGCGGGTGCGCTGGAAGTGAGCGGGTGAGGTTGCGGTTCAGGTGCTGGAGGTGAAGTGGGTGGACAGTGGTTGCTGCTGGAGTGGGGGGGGTGGCTTCAGACGTCCGGGAAATTTCCCGGATGTCTTAACTGACTGAGAAGGTGATTACACAGTGGTTGCGGCGGTAGTTGTTGATGACGACGGCGAGGGCGGTGCACGGCGAGGTGCTCACGGTAATACGGACGAGCTCTGGATGGCGGTGTGGCCTGTCACACCACACGCCCACGGTGGTGGAGACTCGTCGCCACAGTTGAGGCTGGCGGTGTGGAATGGAAGAGAGATCTCTCTGCACAGTGGTGGGTCTGTGGTGGAGGCCTTCCGAGCTCGGCTGCCTCCCTCCTCCTTTTGTAGCCGCTTGCATAGATTTAAACGGAGAGGCAGGAGCAGATCCACATTCTCCGCTCGTCCTTGAATGCAGGCTTCATTGCGACAGCTGGTGGCGTTGGAGCGGCAGCCGAAGGAAATGCAGCCGTTCCTGCAAGAAGAAGAATAAAGAAAATAATGTTAAAATATTATGGTTATTTATATACAGACCCTCGACTTTTATGTTAACAAAAATAATGTACCTAATTGGTTAACTAATTAGATGAATGCCATTCTAAGCTAATTCTAAATGCACTTAAAATATGAATGCAATGCATGGATTATGTAATTAAATTAAAAATATGAATTAATCTATTTACATCCTAATTTATGCTAAATAAATGTTAGAATTAGCCTAATGGCTAGGCACTTAAATACTTAAATAGCCCAAAACTATGGGCTAATCAAATACCCCCATGCCTAGTTTTTGCTAGTCCCTAGCAAAATTAAGCGAAACCTAGCACTCCAAGTAGACTAGTTAACTCACTTAGTCTTCCTTCAGAAGCATATTAAGTTCAGACTCTAGACCCAAGGTTCCTAAGTAGTTGCTAAGTTACAGACTAGGTCAACTAAAGACGAGTTGCAGGCACAAGTTTCCCTGATTTCTGATTCTACCCTAAAGTTTATTGATCCCTGAGATTAAAGCATCTGTGCCTGTGCATTGGTCTGAGTTATTAGAGTTAAAGGAAATTATATATATATATATATATATATATATATATTTATTCTTCTAAGTCTAACCTCAGATCAACTATCAACACGGTCTGTATCGGATTCATTGTCCCCATTACCATTCCTCGAAGGGTGCCTAGCTTTCGATGCTTCGAGATAGCACCGCCCATAACAACCCCAAGAACTCCTGGCAATCGAAACTTCAAGATAGTATCACCCATGGATTTCTTAAGCGAATTCAGGCCTATGGCAATCGGTACTTCGAGATAGGGCCGCCCATGGTACCTGAAATGCACAATGTGCTTACATGCCCCCAGTAGGATGGATATCCTAAGTGACAAGTGCCGAGGAGGTAATATGTTATCATCGCATCCTCAAGGTGAGTATATACTCCCCTCTCCTGCGGCAGGAACTCTTCCAATCAAAATGTGTTTTCAAGCCTCTCCTAAGTCAAAATTAAGAGAATCAAATCTCTTTTCAGAAAGATAGAAATTAAGTTAATTACCAGACCATGTGTGTGAAATTTGGATGCTTGGGTTACAAGGACCCGTAAACCAAAAGGTAGAATAAGACTCCAGGTACTACCCCACCTTTTAACTCAAACCCTAGCTTCTCTTCCTCAACCTCTTGAGGAATGGTCCACAACTTAACTCCTACTTAAGTTTTTAAGTCCACAAAGGACCCTAAAGGTCTAAAGCTAGCAGCTCATTTAGCTTCTAAAGTTTGACCCTAGAATTAATTTAGTCTACCTTAGAGTTCTGATTTGCTTAAGAATGCAAGATCTAGCCAGTTAAGCTCAAAACTCTTTTTTTTTTCTTCTTTTTTTTTTATATGCATGCTATAAACAAAATGCCTCAGGTCCTCTCCCCCATGCCTGGTTCAAACAATGTCCTCATTGAAAATAAAAATAGCTAAAGGAAGATATTACCTGAGGCAGAGAATTGTAGGAGCTAAGGCTCCTCAAGAGTGACTTCGTCAACCAGATGGCCATCTAAAGTTATGTATGGTTTTAACCGTTGACCGTTGACGATAAAGGGAGTTGCTGAAGAGGAAGGATTTTTTATCTCCACAGCTCCATGCGGAAATACTTTGGTGTTTATGTAAGGCCCATCCCAATGAGATTTTAACTTCCCAGGAAAAAGCTTAAGTCTGGAATTGAAAAGCCAGACTTGTTGGTTGGGCTCAAAGGTATTTCGAAGAATAAACTTATCATGCAAGACCTTAGTTCTTTCTTTATAAGCTTGAGAGGTGTCATAAGCATCATTCCTCAGCTCCTCAAGCTCACTTAATTCTAGAAGTCGTGCCTTACCTGCCTTTTCTAAATCAATGTTAACACTTCGAATAGCCCAAAGTGCTTTATGTTCCAACTCAACAGGTAAATGACACGCTTTTCCATACACAATCCGAAAGGGAGAAGTACCCAAAGGGGTCTTATAAGCCGTTCGATAAGCCCACAAAGCATCATAGAGCTTTTGGGCCCAGTCTTTCCTATCAGGTCTAACGGTCTTTTCCAAAATATTTTTTATCTCCCTATTTGATACTTCAACCTGGCCACTTGTCTGAGGGTGGAAAGGGGTAGCAACCTTGTGAGTCACTCCCAAACTCTTGATTAACTATTTGAAGTGGTGGTTTCGGAAATGAGGTCCCCCATCACTTATAATAGTCTTGGGGCAGCCGAAACGGGATATGATATTGGCCTTCACAAATTTCAAAACCACAGAGTGGTCATTTGTGCGCGTAGGAATGGCCTCTATCCATTTAGAGACATAATCAACTACCACCAAGATATATTCAAAACCATGGGACAACGGGAAGGGGCCTATAAAGTCAATTCCCCACACATCAAAAATTTCAACAAATTGAATAGAATGTTGAGGCATTTCATTCTTCTTCCCAATCGTTCCAGTCCATTGACATCTAATACATGCCTTAACAAAATTATGAGAATCCTTAAATAAGGAAGGCCACCAAAAATCGGACTAGAGAACCTTAAAAGCAGTTTTCTTAGCACCAAAGTGTCCTCCACAATGAAGTTCATGGCAAAAACTCACCACACTTTGTTGTTCCTCTTCAGGTACACAACGTCTCAATACTTGGTCTTGTCCAATTCTAAATAATTCTGGCTCTTCCCAATGAAAATATCTTGCTTGAGAAATGAATCTCTTTCTTTTCTGCTCATCCCAAGAGCCAGGAGTTTGTCCAGTGACCAAGTAATTTACAGTGTCTGCATACCAAGGTAAAGTTGGTGTTACCACCATCAGAGTTTCATCGGGAAATGTATCGCGAATGTCTCCAGAAAGAGAGTCATTAAGAGGAAGGCGAGATAGGTGGTCAGCCACAACATTTTCTACTCCTTTCTTTTCATGTATTTCCAAGTCAAATTCTTGAAGGAGTAAGATCCACCTAATCAGACATGGCTTAGAATCTTTCTTAGCAATGAGATGTTTCACTGCTGCATGATCAGTAAAAATAACCACCTTAGACCCAAGTAGATAAGACCTAAACTTCTCCAGAGCAAAAACTACAGCAAGTAATTCCTTTTCAGTGATGGTGTAGTTTTGCTGAGGTTCGGTTAAAGTCTTACTTGCATAATGCAGCACAAGAGGTCTTCCCTCAACCCTTTGTCCAAGGACAGCTCCCACTGCATAATCTGAAGCATCACACATAAGCTCAAATGGGAGTGTCCAATCAGGAGCTTGGAGAATAGGCGTAGAGATCAAGGCCTCCTTTAGAGTTTGAAAGGCCTCGGCACACTTTGAATCAAAACTGAAGGAAGATTCCTTCGCCAACAAGTCACAAAGTGGCCTAGAAATCTTACTAAAATTTTTACTAAAGCGCCTATAAAAGCCAGCATGGCCCAGAAAGGATCTAATCTGTTTGACATTCGTAGGCAATGGAAGTTTGGAAATAGAATCAATCTTGGCTTTATCTACTTCCAAACCTTGCTCAGATACAACATGCCCAAGTACAATTCCTTTCTGTACCATGAAGTGAGTTTTCTCCCAGCTGAGGACTAAACCAGTCTCCTTACATCATTTCAACACATTCTCCAGGTGCAGGAGACACTAGTCGAAAGACGAGCCATAAATAGAGAAGTCATCCATAAATACTTCGACACACTTGTCAATCATGTCCGAAAAGATAGACATCATACACCGCTGGAAAGTTGTAGGGGCATTACATAATCCAAATGGCATACTCCTGAATGCAAAAGTACCATAAGGACTCGTGAATGTCGTCTTTTCCTGGTCATCAGGAAAGACTGCCACCTGATTATACCCAGAATATCCATCGAGAAAGCAATAGTACTTATTCCCTGCCAATTTTTCGAGAATTTGATCAATAAAAGGCAAAGGAAAGTGATCCTTCTGGGTAGCGATGTTTAGCTTGCGGTAATCAATACAGACCCTCCATTCAGTTGAGGGTCTAGTGACAACTTGTTCACCTTGGTCGTTGAGTTCCACAGTAAAGCCTACCTTCTTTGGCACCACATGAATGGGACTGACCCATTTATTGTCAGCAATGGGATATATGATCCCGA
The DNA here is from genome assembly GCA_037157565.1 of Thalassia testudinum. Taxonomy (NCBI): domain Eukaryota; kingdom Viridiplantae; phylum Streptophyta; class Magnoliopsida; order Alismatales; family Hydrocharitaceae; genus Thalassia; species Thalassia testudinum. The sequence goes on along the minus strand of JAZHRO010000019.1, from coordinate 24,309,913 downwards.
CGTCCAACCACTTCAGTATTTCCTTTTTTACAACCTCCCTCATATTAGGGTTCAAACGTCTCTGCATGTCCCTAAAAGGCTTGATGGAATCATCAGTATAAATGTGGTGCATGCAGAGTGTAGAGTCTATACCCTTAATGTCAGCAATGCTCCAAGCAATAGCTTCCTTGTGCCTAGACAGGCATTCAATCAAGGCTCCCTCCTGTGCCTCAGATAACACCGCCGAAATGATAACAGGGAGAGTATCATTGGCACCTAGGAAAACATACTTGAGAGTGTCAGGGAGGGGTTTCAACTCAAGGTCGGGGGCTTGTATGGTTGAGGGTTTCATAATAGATGTCCCCATCTCAGGTAGCAAATCTACCTTCGGCGGAAATGATGGGGGAAGAGACTCAGCAGAAACTCCTAGCAATTCCTCTAGTTCTAGTATATCCCCTTCACATTCCTCCAAGAGATGGGAATGCTCATTTAGCATGACATGCTGAAGGGGGTCATCACATAACATTGCAGGAGTTGCCTCTTCAATCAGGTCATTTATCACCTCAACTTGAGAACAATCCTCAAGTCTGGCTTGTTTGTAAGCATAAAAAACATTAAGCCGGATTTTCCTGTTCCCAAATCCCATTTTCAATGCCCCAGTATTGCAATTGATTGAAGCATGCGAAGTTGCAAGGAAGGGGCGGCCCAAAATGATGGAGGGTTTGGTTGGCTTGTTGGTAGGGTCAGTGTCCAAAACTAAGAAGTCAACGGGAAAGAAGAAATCCTCCACTCTTATGAGGACATCTTCCAAAATTCCTCGTGGTGTCTTAAGTGATCGATCAGCAACTTGAAGAATTACAGGGCTAGGCTTCAGATTGCCTCCCCCAAGTTGTTCATACACGTAGCTCGGAAGGATGTTCACCCCCGCACCCAGATCAAGTAGAGCCTCATCAATTTGTAAGTCACCAATAACTACAGAGATGTATGGGGCTCCTGGGTCCTTAAGTTTCGGGGGTGTGCCATGTTGAACAATTGAGCTAATAGAATCAAGCAGGACAACTTTTGATTGGACCTGTTTTCTAGATTGCCGCTTTTTTGTGCACAGGTCCTTTAAGAAGCGGGCATAAGACGAAATCTGCCTGATAGCTTCAAGCAAAGGCAGGTTAATCTGCACTTGCTTGAAAGTTTCCATAATCTCATCCGTCTTATCTTTGGCTCCAGATGAGCCAGCAGAAGTCTTCCCAGAGGTGGATAAGCGCTCTGGAAAAGGCACTCTCGATCTCTGGGTGGAAGGGTTGTCATGTCGAGTAAGAGGTGGAACGGGGGCAACTTCTTTCGGTGAGGTGATTTCAAGCGGAGAAGATTTGGGCAAGTCTTCTCCGGTGGGGGTGAAAGTTGGGGTGGATGTTTTTTTAGGGGGTGAGACTATAGGAGCATCGGGTTTGGAAATTTCTTTCCCACTCCTCAGAATAGTCACTGCCTGAGCATGCTCCCTAAAGATAACCCCTTTTCCTTTAGGATTTTCCTTAGCAGCACTGGGGAGCTTCCCAGTCTCCCTTTGTCTAACGGCCTCAACAAGGTGTCCAATTTGTGATTTCATCTTATGTATAGCCTTGTCATGAGATTGGATGATGGCACTTTGACTTTCTTGATAGTTTTCAACAACGCCTTCAATTCATCCATCTCAGAGGTTTTAGGTTGGGCAAAGGTCTGAGGTTGGTTCATTTGATGGTTTTGAAAGGATTGTGGTTTGTAATTCCCTGAATTTGAGACATTTCCTTGTCTCCATGAAAAGTTTGGGTGGTTCCTCCATCCCTCATTATAAGTGTTGGAGAAAGGGTCATTACGAGGTCTTGGACGAAACCCTTGAGCGGCATTCAAATCCGCTTGTACAAGCTAAGGGAATTGGGAGGCCAAGTGGCAATCCATAGTGGCGTGTGTATTGCCTTGACAAATTAAGCATTCGTAAGCTTGGGATGTGGAGGTGTTAGGTACGAATGAACTCAGGTTTGACATAAGCCTTTCCATGTTTTGATTCAATAATTGAATTTGATAGGCTAAATTTTGGGTGCCCCTTGCCTCATTCGCCTCCAACTTTCTTTGCATGAGAGTGGGCTTTCTATCCATGTAGGCAGAATTCAAGTGAATAGAATTCTCACTCAAAGTATCAAATAAGTTCTAAGCTTCATCCTCAGTCTTAGATAGAAAGGTTCTTGCACAGGCACCATCCACAGTTTGCCTATGCGAATCATTAAGTCCAGTGTAGAACCTTTCAACCAGTTGCCATTTAGGCACATGGTGATGTGGGCAAAGTCTCAGCAAATCGTTAACGCGCTCCCACGCATCATGGAATGCTTCCCTATCCTTTTGAACAAAACTCATAATTTCCCTCCTAAAGTGATTTGTTTTGTGGTTGGTCGACTTTTCGCTTAGTGTTATAGCATTTAAGTGGTGGAAAAATCGACGAATCAAAAACAATGAAAATAACCACTCGCAGAAGAGCGGGTCGTGTCCACAGGGAGACAATGATGCAATCAATACTTAATTATTTTATGTTATTTCGGATAGTGCGAAATTCCTTTTCAAATTGGACTCAAAATGTGAAGGAAAGTAGGTTTGCAATAACCTAAAAAGTTAAGGGTGTAAGTGCAGTTTTCCCTCACAGAAATCCTCAATAAATTTAGGATGAATTAGTGCAATTTTTCATGTGATGTGTACTATAGACAATTATTACTTAAATCAAGTCCAAAATCAATCTTTAAACTAGCCAATATTAATACCATGTAATTAGAAAGAACTGTGAGTGCGTGAATGCAATTCTGCCAGAATATAATATTAATAAAAAAAATGAAATTGCTGGCAATGGCATTGAATGTAATTTCTAATTCAAACAAAAACATAGCTTTTCCTCAGGGGTCGATGCAGGGCTTCAGAGGACGGCGAGGTGGAGAGCTTTCTGACGGTGGCAGCGGCTGCGGCGGAGGTGGCCGGAGGCAGTGGCCGGAGCTCCGACCTGTGGAGCAAGATAGCGGCTACTGCTGCGGCTGTGGCGTGCAGGCTTGCGCGCACGTGCCTGTGCACTGGAGGAGCGCAGGGTGGAGATGCAGCGCCTGTTGTAGCGGTGGGGCACGCTAGAGGAGAGGCAGCGCCTGCTGTGGCACTTGGAGGCGGTGGAGGCAGGAAAGCACGCACACTGGTGTGTGGACTGCAGGGACGCAGAGAGGGTGCTAGGGCGCGCGGTTGCCTTCAGTAGCGAGTGGGGCTGCAGGGACGTAGCAAGGAGGCCATGCGGGCATTGTGGCGGCGTGGCTTTGCAGATCTGCAGGTGATGGAGAGGGTGTTGGTGCTGGCGCGCGGTTGCCTGCAGCGCGCAAGGAGGATGCGCCGGCAGCGGTGTGCGGGCGGAGAGACTTTTTTCCCCGCAAGGGGAAAGAGGACACAGTGCGGCACAGTGCACGCTTTTCTTCTTTCTCTCGATAGCCTTCTTCTCTCCCCGCCTCTTCTTTTTAAGTTCTCCCCTCACCACGTGAGATCAGGGATTTTCCAAAATCCCCAGTCATGGCTGTTGAGAAAGGCAGCGCCAGAAGTTTTGCCCAATGTCCAGGGGGGAGGGGGAAAAGAGAGTTGCGGTTGTTTTGGGAATTTTATCCCCCCACCCTTGCTCTTTGTGTATTTTAGTACCTGCACATAAAAACCATAGAATTATGAAGTTATAGAATGTTATAACTTAAATTATGAGGTGTATAAATCTTCTATAACTTAATTACCATTATTAACACACCTAAATTGTATAATTAAAGATACTTAGGCTTAATAATAGTCCAATTTAATGGACTCATCAAATACCTCCATGCCTAAGATTTGCTAGTCCCTAGCAAAAATGAATAATAGAAGTAATCAAAGGACTTCTTCTTTTCCTATTTCAAAATTTTAGAAAACCAGACAAATATGAAGTACTGATAGCCTAGGTCACAGATCCAAGTGAAAGAGCCGATTCGCATTAGGAGTTCGTACATCACCCTTGGCAAAAATTTCTGATGAGATAGGCAACTACTTCCCTCAGGGATAAAGCAAACGATAATCTGTAATTTGACCCCAGTGTTTGGCTTAGGTAGGAGGTAATAAGTTGAAAGGATTTGTATTTGGTGGCACACACTCTACTGGTGCTACATATAGTCTAGTACTACAGACTCTAGCTCTCTAGACTATTAGACAAGTCAACCCTGAGAGAGGCTACATAACTGTGCTCTCCTGATGTTCCTGGGCACTCTCTTTTTTTTTCTTTTGTTTTTTTTTTGAGATCACGAATCTCGCCAGATTTAGAAATTGTACTCACTGTTTGGTGGCCTCTCATGGCATCCACACTTCAATTAAAGTCTTAATAACTCTATAACTAAGTTAGAGTCCTCAACCAGTATTCAGGCGATCAGAAATACTAGAAGGTAGGTATGGGTCATATTTGGTGGAACGCAATAGGTGTTCTGTTGCCTCAGAAACATTAGAAACTTCGACTTTTTTTTATTTTCTTTTTTTTTTTGTAATATAACTATTTTTTTCTTTTTCTTCTTTCTGTTTCTTCTTTTTCTTCTTTTCTCTTTTTTTTTTCTAATTTCTTCTTGTTTTTGTTTCCTTTTCAATCAGCACAACACGATATAGACTTTTATTTACGAGGCATTATTAGGGATGATGACGGTCAAGAGGAAGTTGTGTGGCTTATTTGGTGGAAGTGCTTATTCTCGGCACCGGGAAAGAATGGATAGGACAGGCGTATTTCTGACCTTTGACACTATTACCCTCCTTCAGCTGAGGACTCTATGAAGGACGGTCGTAACCATCCACCATAGTTATAGCTTTATTAAGACTCAATCTCTGTGTATCTGCCTTATTTGGTGACTCTCAAGAATTCACTCAAAGTACGCACCCAGGAACAGAGAGTGAAAACTATGCCTAACTCTGAAGTATCATCATCTAATTATCCAGAACTTAAGAGTCCTTGCACTAGACTTAGCGCACCAGTAATCTCTCTACTTCTTCTCACAAATATGAGGTGGATTTACTAGAAGATAGTATGCCTGACTCTCTATGAACTGTCCAAGGGTTCAGTAGATTACAAATGCTTATTGGTTTTTCCAAAGGATCCATTACCAAGTCTACGTGCTCGTGAAATAAATGTACTGGATTCTAAACTTAAGAAATAATTCCGAAAGAAAAACATCCAATAAAGGTATTATGCTAGGGACTAACCCAATTAGCTCAAGAAAAGAGAATTTTTTTTTATTTATATGTATGCAAATATTTATAAATGCTATAAACACTATAAACACTCTTAGGTTATATCCCCCCATGCCTAAGACTGACAATGTTCTCATTGGAAAAATATAGACATAGAAGAATATCACCTGAGGAGGAGAGTGGAAGGAGCTAAGGCTCCTCAAGTCGTAGTGCATCCAAAACCTGGCTATTTGAAAGAGTAATATACGGTTTAAGTCGCTGGCCATTTACTTTAAAGTTCACACCTAAAATAGGGTTCCTGATCTCTATAGCTCCATGAGGAAAGGTATTAATCACAACGTAAGGCCCATCCCAACGGGACTTGAGCTTTCCAGGAAATAATTTAAGTCTAGAATTGAAAAGTCAGACCCACTGGTTGGGCTCAAAAGTCTTTCTAATGATGTGCTTGTCATGAAAGACTTTTGTACGTTGCTTGTAAGCTTGAGAAGTTTCATAAGCTTCATTACGAAGCTCCTCAAGCTCACTTAATTCTAACATACGTGCTCTTCCCGCTTTATCCAGATTTAAGTTAACGTTTTTAATGGCCCAATAAGCTTTATGTTGGATTTCAACGGGAAGGTGGCATGCTTTTCCATAGACAAGACAGAAAGGTGACATACCCAAGGGAGTCTTATATGCAGTTCTGTAGGCCCAAAGAGCATCATTTAGTTTTTTAGACCAATCCTTTCGATCAGGCCTGACAGTTTTTTCTAAAATTCTCTTAATCTCCATATTAGACACTTCCACTTTCCCACTCGTTTGGGGATGATAAGGTGTGGCTATGATGTGATTTACTCCCAAATTTTGGAGTAGTCTAGTGAAGTGTACATTCTTAAAGTAAGGTCCTCCATCACTTATGATCGTCCTTGGTTACCAATACCGAGAAATGATGTTAGCCTTAATAAAGCCCAAGACCACAGAATGGTCATTGGTTCGCGTGGGGATGGCTTTTATCCATTTTGATACATAATCAATAGCCACAAGGATGTATTCATATCCGAAGGACACAGGAAAGGGACCCATGAAGTCAATGCCCCAAATATCAAAGATTTCAACAGGGAGGATAGGTTGTTGGGGCATCTCATCCCTTTTTCCAATGGTTCCCGTCTGCTGGCAACGTAGACATACGCCCACATACGTATGTGCATCTTGGAATAATGTGGGCCACCAAAAACCAGACTGAAGAACCTTATGAGTAGTCTTCTTCCCACTAAAATGTCCCCCACAGTGGAGGTCATGGCAGAAACTCAGAACACTTCTTTGTTCCTCATCAGGGATGCAACAGCGAAACAGCTGGTCAGGGCCTGTTCTAAAAAGCTCGGGTTCCTCCCAGTGATAAAATTTAGCATTAGCGATAAACCTATCTCGCTTTTTCTTGTCCCAAGTACTAGGGGTGATGCCCGTGACTAGATAGTTCACTATGTCAGCGAACCAAGGAGTTTTAGTTTCCACGGCCATTAGAGACTCATCAAGGAAAATCTCTTGAATACCACCAGTGGGGTTTGATGCCTCAATAGGGATCCTAGACAAGTGGTCTGCTACCACATTCTCAACTCCTATCTTGTCTTTAATTTCCATGTCAAATTCTTGGAGTAGCAAAATCCAACGAATTAGGCAAGGTTTGGTGTCCCTTTTAGCCAGAAGATGCTTAAGGGCCGAATGATCAGTGAACACCACGACCTTGGATCCCAAAAGATAAGACCGAAACTTGTCCAAAGCAAATACTACAGGAAGTAATTCCTTTTCCGTGACCGTGTAGTTTTGCTGAGGATCCATAAGGGTCTTGCTGGCATAATGCAGCACATGAGGTTTGCCATCAACCCTTTGACCTAAGACCACTCCCACTGCAAAATCAGAAGCATCTCACATAAGCTCAAATGGGAGGGTCCAATTTGGCGCTTGGAGAATTGGCGCGGTAATGAGGGCTTTCTTCAAAGCTTGGAAAGCCTCGCCACATCTATCATCAAAATCGAAGGAAACATCCTTCGCTAATAGGTCGCAGAGTGGCTTAGAGATTTTACTGAAGTCTCTAATGAAGCACCTATAAAATCCAGCATGGCCAAGGAAAGATCTAACCTGACGAACATTGGCAGGCAATGGAAGCTTAGAGATGGAATCGATTTTTGCGGTGTCCACCTCTAATCCTTTCTCAGAAACTACATGCCCTAACACAATGCCCTGCTAGACCATAAAGTGGCTTTTCTCCCAACTAAGCACCAGTTTTGCCTCTTCGCAACGGGTTAAGACTTTATCAAGGTTCAAAAGGCATAGGTCAAACAACGAGCCATAAATGGAGAAGTCATCCATGAAAATTTCAACGAACTCGTCGATCATATCAGAGAAGATAGCCATCATACAACATTGAAAGGTGGCAGGAGCATTACATAACCCGAATGGCATTCGGCGGAATGCAAAAGTCCCATAAGGACTCGTGAAGGTGGTACGCTCCTGATCATCAGGAAAAACGGCTATCTGATTGTACCCAGAGTACCCATCAAGAAAACAAAAGTACCTATTCCCCGCCAATCGTTTCAAAATTTGATCGATAAATGGTAAGGGGAAATGGTCTTTCTGGGTAGCCATGTTTAAACGACGGTAATCAATGCAGACCCTCCAACCAGTTGAGGGTCTAGTGGTCACCAGTTCTCCTTGGTCATTCTCCTCCATAGTGATTCCTGCCTTTTTCAGAACTGCATGAATCGAACTGACCCATTTACTATCTGAAATGGGATAGATAATCCCTGCATCTAGCCATTTCAGAATCTCCTTTTTAACAACCTCCCGCATATTTGGATTGAGCCTTCTCTGCATGTCTCGGAAAGGCTTCACAGACTCGTCCGTGTAAATATGATGCATGCAAAGAGAGGGATCAACACCCTTAATATCAGCAATTGTCCAGGCAATTGCTTCCTTGTGCCTTTGTAAACACTCAAGCAGAGCTCCCTCCTGCAATTTAGATAATGCAGACGAGATAATAACGGGGAGCGTGTTATTAGGGCCAAGGAAAGCATATTTCAATGTGCTCGGGAGGGGTTTCAACTCCAATTCAGGAGCCTTTTGGATAGAGGGTTTTAGTTGAGATGTCCCTGCTTCAGGCAATGGATCTACCTTCACAGTCCAAGGTGGGGACAAAGACTTAGTGTGTATCTCCAGCAACTCTTCTAGTTCGGCCATTTTCTTTTCAGTTCCTTTGATAATCGAGGGATGGTCCTGAGTTATGACCTTCTGAAGGGGATCTCTACATAAGAGTGCTGGAGTAGTCTCTTCAATTATTTCATCAACGACCTTAATCTGAGAACAATCTTCAAATCCGGGTTGTTTGTAAGTATCAAAAACATTCAACCGGATCTTCTTGTTCCCAAAGCCCATTTTAAGTGCCCCGGATCTACAATTTATAGAGGCATTGGCTGTGGCCAAAAAGGGGCGTCCCAAGATAATGGACGACTTTGTGGGCTTCTTAGACGGGTCAGTATCAAGAACCAGAAAGTCAACAGGGAAGAAGAAATCCTCCACTCTCACAAGGACATCTTCCAACAATCCCCACGGTGTCTTAAGCGATCTTTCTGCAACCTGGAGGATTACTAGACTAGGCTTCAGCTTTCCTCCTCCCAATAGGTCGTAGACAGAGCTCGGTAGAATGTTTATCCCCGCACCCAGATTGAGCAGAGCCTCGTCAATGTGTTGGTTACCTATAACCACTGAAATATACGAGGCCCCTGGGTTATTCATTTGGGGGGGGGGGGGTTCCAAGTTGAAGAACCGAGCTAACGTGGTCAGGCAAGATGACCTTGGTTTGGACCTGTTTCCTAGATCAACGCTTCTGGGTGCACAGGTCCTTCAGAAACTTCGCATAGGACGGAATCTGTTTAATCGCTTCCAACAGAGGCAAGTTAATCTGGACTTGCCTAAAAGTATCCATAATCTCTTCCGTCCTATCCTTGGCTCCAGACGAGCCAACAGAAGATTCCCCAGGAGCAGATAAGCGCTCTGGATAAGGCATCCTCGGCTTCTGAGTAGAGGGGTCGTCATGGCGGGAAAGGGGTGGTGGTAGGACGACATCCTCATTGTGGATGATTTTTTGTGAGGGAGAGTGCTGTGGCTCTTCCTCGGGTGAGATGGAGGTAGGGTCAGGTGTGGAAGGGGAATTCTGAGATGTAATCGTAGGAGTGTTATCAGGCTTGTCAATCTTTTTTCCACTCCTCAACACAGTCACTGCTTGGGCGTGCTCCCTGAATACAACCCCCTTACCCTTAGGATTCTCCTCAGAAGAGCTAGGTAGCTTCCTCGGATCATGTTGCCTAACTGCCTCAGTAAGATGACCAATTTGGGATTGCATATCAGTAATATCTTATTCTGAGATTGGATAACCATATTCTGATGCTCTTGCATCGCTTTCATCATGGCCTTCAGTTCATCCATCTCAGAGGGCTTATTCGGAAGAGGGTTTTCATAAGAAGGTTGGTAAGTGGGCTGGGGAGGTAAGGGTCTTGTATTCCCTGAGTTAGAAGCATCAGCTTGCTTCCAAGAGAAGTTTGGATGGTTCCGCCACCCTGGATTATAAGTGTTGGAGTAAGGGTTATTGCGAGGGGGGCGGAAACCTTGGGCTGCATTCAAGTCGGCCTAAATCAACTCAGGGAATTGGGTTGCCTGATGGCACTCCGCAGTGGCATGCGTTGTGCTTTGGCAGATGGAGCATTCTCTTGAAGCTTGAAAAATAGAGGCTACTTGTGGGTTCATGCTGGGGTTTGCTAAAAGCCTATCAAAGTTTTTATTCAATAGTTGAATCTGATAAGCCAAATCCTGAGAAGCCCCAGCTTCATGGGCCTCTATCTTCCTCTGCAAGATTGATGGTTTTCTCTCTTGATACACAGAGGACAAATGTATGGAGTTGTCGCTTAAAGTTTCAAATAATGCCCAGGCTTCATCCTCAGTTATGGTCATGAAGGTTCCTGCACAGGCTGCATCAATGGTTTGCCTATGCCTTTCAGATAATCCGTTATAGAACCTTTCGACCAACTGCCATCTTGGCACTTGATGGTGGGGGCATAACCTAAGAAGGTCATTAAAGCGCTCCCAAGTCTCATGAAATTGCTCCCCTTCTTGTTGAGTAAAACCCATAATCTCTCTTCTGTAATGGTTGGTTTTACTCATAGGAAAATACTTTTTTAAAAATTCTCCCTTAAGGGTAGCCCAATCATTTACCCTTGCATCGAGGGTATGATACCAGTGCTTGGCCTTATCCTTTAGGGAGAAAGGAAATAGAGTCCTCATCAGGGCTTCATCAGTAAAGCCCTGGAGCTTCACCATGGAACAGACCTCGATGAATTCCTCCAGATGCCGGTAGGGATCCTCCCTAGTAGTACCATAAAAAGAGGGAAATAAAGATATGGTACTGCTCTTGATCTCATATGGATTATCCCCTGCCGATCGTCCTAGTGCTTGTGCAGGTTGGTTGGTAGGAATAAAATAGTCCCTTAGGGTCCTTTGTTGATTTGCACCTTGCTCAGCCATTTCTTCTCTTTCTTCTCCTAGATGAGCTCTCCTAAGAATTCTCTCGGGCTCAGGATCAAACACTAGACTACCCTCAAGAGAGCGTCTACCAAGCATACAAAGCACAATTCAGCAAAATTTTTATTTTATTATTGAGTAAGTCAAACCTCCACTCTAAAGATAAGTCAAAAGATCAAGACTTATCCCTCCGTTCCCACGTAAGTGGTATAAGAGGGGTGTGGACTTGAAATTTTAACCTTCTTTATTAGTTAAAATAAATGGCCAAACAAGTTTTCCACTGCAATTACGTGCCTTAATTCAACCTTCGAGTGCCCTAGGACCTATACTTTGCTTAGCTGATACTCCCAGGTGATCAATGGAGAAGTTACTCCAAGGATGAACAAAGGGATGCAAGTAGGGCGAACCCTTCCTTTGAGGCGATGCGTATGCAGTGCCCCTTAACTACCCTTTTGTTCCTTTAAGGGGTGTCCCCCTCCGTGGAGTATCAAAACACTTGATCAAAAGATAGTATCACCACTACCATAAAGCACAATAGGAGGGTCTGCACCGATAAAGAGATCGGTGCCTATAGCCTTAAGGGATCGAGCCTTAGTGCGGTGCCTAATGTGCATGCTCAGTGTCAAAAGTGTGCAACACACCGAAAATCTTTGTAATTTCTTTTTAAAATCGCAGACAAGTCCCTTAGAATCAGATCAAAAGTGTATTGCTTTTAGGGTTGAATCTGATTATTAGTTCCGCTTTTAGTTATGTGACCACTTAATTAGTAAATTCAAACAATTTGGTGGTCTTGAATTTAAATCAGAATACAAATGCGTGAACAGAAGCTGGATGCAAAAGTTAGAAAGATATGCCTGTCTCCAGCAATCTTCGTGCTAAGATGCTTGCAATGCAATAATAAGATCTAATATGCTGCTCAATCACCCCTAAATGCACGCACCTAAGGGCATGCAACTTCTAAATAGGCAGCTCGATATTTTTTATTGGTTTTTAAAAGCAAGCAAACAGAAAATATAATCACGCATGTACCACAAATACTGTAAGCCCTAGTAGCTAAAGAATGTGGGGACAAACCCCCAAAAATTTAACCCCAAATTACAAGGGTGAAAAGACAAAATTAAATTGTGATGACAGAGAATCCTCTGCGAAATAGGATCTTGGTCTCCTTCGTCTTTTCCTCGTGTGGCTTAACTTGTGGTTGCTGTCGCTCCTCTATTGCGCCTCGTCGTTTCGGCGGATTCCTTGCACAATAATCAAAATTATTAGATAATTTTGCAACTCAAAAGATTCAAAAATAATAAAGTAATTCTATTGCATCTGTTGCCTCCCCGACAACAGCGCCAATTTGGTTGGTCGAATTTTTGCTTAGTGTTATAGTATTTAAGTGGTGGAAAAATCGACGAATCAAAAATAATGAAAATAACCACTCGCAGAAGAGCGGGTCGTGTCCACAGGGAGACAATGATGCAATCAATACTTAATTATTTTATGTTATTTCGGATAGTGAGAAATTCCTTTTCAAATTGGACTTAAAATGTGAAGGAAAGTAGGTTTGCAATAACCTAAAAAGTTAAGGGTGTAAGTGCAGTTTTCCCTCACAGAAATCCTCAATAAATTTAGGATGAATTAGTGCAATTTTTCATGTGATGTGTACTATAGACAATTATTACTTAAATCAAGTCCAAAATCAAGCTTTAAACTAGCCAATATTAATACCATGTAATTAGAAAGAACTGCGAGTGCGTGAATGCAATTCTGCCAGAATATAATATCAATAAAAAAATGAAATTGATGGCAATGGAATTGAATGTAATTTCTAATTCAAACAAAAACAGAGCTTTTCCTCTCTCTCTTCCTCACGAGAGAGAGAGAGATCTGCGGGGGTCGATGCAGGGCTTCAGAGGACGGCGAGGTTGAGAGCTTTCTGACGATGGCAGCGGCTGTGGCGGAGGTGGCCGGAGGTGGCCGGCGGCGGTGGCCAGAGCTTCGGCCTGTGGAGCAATATAGCGGCTGTTGCTGCGGCTGTGGCGTGCAGGCTTGTGCGCGCGTGCCTATGCGCTGGAGGAGACGCAGCGCCTGCTATGGCACTTGGAGGCGCACTGGAGGAGAGGCAGCGCCTGCTGTGGCGCTTGGAGGCGCGCTGGAGGAGAGGCAACACCTGCTGTGGCACTTGGAGGTGCGCAGGGTGGAGATGCAGCGCCTGTTGTAGCGGTGGGGCGCGCTAGTGGAGAGGCAGCGCCTGCTGTGGCACTTGGAGGCGGTGGAGGCAGGAAAGCGCGCACACTGGTGTGCGGACTGCAGGGACGCAGAGAGGGTGCTGGGGCACGCGGTTGCCTTCAGTAGCGAGCGGGGCTGCAGGGACGTAGCAAGGAGGCCGTGCAGGCGTTGTGGGCGGTGTGGCTTTGCAGATCTACAAGCGATGGAGAGGGTGTTAGTGCTAGCGTGCGGTTGCCTGCAGCGTGCAAGGAGGATGCGCCGGCAGCTGTGTGCGGGCAGAGAGACTTTTTTCCCCGCAAGGGGAAAGAGGACGCAGTGCGGCACAGTGCACGCTTTTCTTCTTTCTCTCGATAGCCTTCTTCTCTCCTCGCCTCTTCTTTTTAAGTTCTCCCCTCACCGCGTGAGATTAGGGATTTTCCAAAATCCCCGGTCATGGCTGTTGAGAAAGGCGACACCAGAAGTTTTGCCCAATGTCCGGCGGGGGAGGGGGAAAAGAGAGTTGCGGTTGTTTTGGGAATTTTATCCCCCCACCCTTTCTCTTTGTGTATTTTAGTACCTGCACATAAAAACCATAGAATTATGAAGTTATAGAATGTTATAACTTAAATTATGAGGTGTATAAATCTTCTATAACTTAATTACCATTATTAACACACCTAAATTGTATAATTAAAGATACTTAGGCTTAATAATAGTCCAATTTAATGGACTCATCATTTTGCTCATGGGGAAGTACTTCAAAAACTCCTTCAGGGTATCCCAAGTATTTATATTATCAAGGGTGTGATACCAATACTTGGCTTTGTCCTTTAGGGAGAAAGGAAAGAGGGTCCGCATTTAAGCATCATCAGTAACGCCCTGCAGCTTCACCGTGGAACAGACCTCGGTGAATTCCTCAATATGCCTATAAGGGTCTTCCCTAGTAGTACCATAAAAGGAGGGTAGCAAGGATATGGTACTACTTTTGATCTCATACGGATTGTCCCCTCCAGGTCTACGTAGTGTTGGGCCAGCTTGATTGGTTGGGATGAAATATTCCTTAAGGCTCCTTTGACCAGCCATTTCTACCCTTGGAAGGTCTCTTCCTAGGATTCTTTCAGGTTCAGGATCAAATACAAGTTGTCTCCTAAGAGAATGCCTACCAAGCATGCACTACAAACATAATTCAAAAGGACTTGTTTGGTCTTTACAGATTTAGGCTTTTGACTTTAGATCAAATTGTAGGTGGCAAAACAAGTTGCCCAATCAATTACGCGCCTATTGTCAACCTTCGAAATGCCTAAAAAGACCTAGTTGGAGCTTAGGTATTCTTCCCTAAATCTCAAATAGTCAAGTAAATCCAAAGACGAAAAATCGAGGGATGCAAGTAGGCCTAAGCCTTCATTTGAAGCTGTGCTTTCACGGTGCTTCTCAACTACCCCCAAAACTCTGTGACAAGGTATCCCCTTCTTTGGATTTACAAAACCTTTGATCTCAAGTTCCAAACGCTTCAGAATCCAACAGTAGGAGGGCTCTTGTCCTAGTCGTTTCAAGACTTAGGAGTGTCTAAATGAGTGTTGTGCCGCAATAGATATAAGTGTGCATTCGCCGCAAAAGGATTTTGAATTTTGAATTTTGAATCGCACACCACATCTTACAATCAAGTCCTTGAATTTTAGATGTCCCTCCTTTAATTAGTCCTTTTTTCGAATATATGTGACCACTTGTTAGATCGCTTCAAGACAAACTTTGTGGTCTTTGAATTAAATCCAAATGCAATGCGTGATCAAGAATAGGATGCAATGTAAGAGAATGTGTACCTTGCTTCCAGCAATCAACAATGCAAGAATGCACGCAATGCAGAGAAATAAATCTAGAGGCTGCTCATACAGACCTAAATGATTCGTCCGAGGGCAGGCAGCTTCTAGCAGGCAGCTCTTTTTCTTTATTTTTTTATTTTTTAAACTACTTATGCACAAGCAAATAAAAGTAATCAATAAACTAAAAACCTAAATCTAAAGAAAAGGGAATAGGCTCTCAAAAATTACCCAACACGGGCCCAAAACAAAATCGGGGAACAAACCCCTCAAAATACCCCAGAACAAGGGTTTCAAACCAAATGCAATGAAAAATTAAATCTAAAGTCTTAATTCTATTCTAATCAAACTAGCGACTAAATATACAATGATGTCTGTCACATCCTCGTCCTTCTTCTCCTTTCCAAAATAGCTCGTCCAATTCTCCTCTGGCGACATCAAGGGTCGCCTCTCACACTGGCTGATTCTTACATAAATTTTCTCGCACAGAAAAGAAAATAATAAATGGTCAAATCATTGTGCAATTAACAAATAATCAAAATAAAATTAGGTGAAATTATTGCATCTATTGACTCCCCGACAACGGCGCCATTTGACGAATTGATTTTTCACTTTGAAGTCGTTTGTAGTTTTATGTGGTGGAAAAATCGACTAATCAATATTTAAAAAGAAATAACCACTCGTAGAATAGCGAGTCGTATCCACAGGGAGGCAATGACGTATTTAAATTCACACCAGTTAAAAACGTTTGTTCATAGTTAGTTTGGACAAAAATCAAGCCAAATTTGCCTTCAGATTAAGGTTGAATCAAGAACAATGCTGAAATAACAATTCTGAGTAACTAGAGGATATTTGTCGCAATGCACAATCAATAAAATATTATTAAAAATTGACAATGGCAGCAAATGTAATTATTAATAGCCATTTTACTGTTGCAAAATAGGAGATTTTTTCCCCTTTGCCGTGCGCGACGAGGAGTGGACGGCCGGACGCGGGAAGCTCGGAGGAAGTTCCTTGGACCGAGGGCTTCGAAGCGGTGGTGGCGGCGTGTCGCACGGCGGCCAAAGCCGGCCGGACGAGCTCCGGCGGAGGTGGCTGCAGCCGGTGCTACAGCTGTTGTTGGCGGTGAGGTGCGCGCGGGACTACTGGCGGGAGGCACTGCAAGCGTGGGTGGCGGTGCAGGCGTGGGAGAAGGGCGACTCTGCTGGCTCTGTTGCTGCGTGCTGGCTGGAGGGCGCGGGAGCGCGCGCGGCCTGTTGGCAGTGAGGACTACTGTGCGCTGGCTGGAGGGTGCGGGAGAGCGCGCGGCCTGTTGGCGGTGAGCGCGGGTGAAGTTGCAGGCGTGGGTATGCGCGGGCGGGTGGTGAGGCGCTGCAGGCTGTGCACGCCTTGCGTGCAGCTGGAGGCGTGCGTGGGCTGAAGGTGTTGCGGGTGCGCTAGAAGTGAGTGGGTGAGGTTGCGGTTCAGGTGCTGGAGGTGAAGTGGGCGGACAGTGGTTGCTGCTAGAGTGGGGGGGTGGCTTCAGACATCCGAGAAATTTCCCGGACGTCTTAACTGACTGAGAAGGTGATTACACAGTGGTTGCGGCGATGGTTGTTGATGACGACAACGAGGGCAGTGCATGGCGAGGTGCTTACGGTAATGCGGACGAGCTCCAGATGGCGGTGTGGCCTGTCACACCACACGCCCACGGTGGTGGAGACTCGTCGCCACGGTTGAGGCCGGCAGTGTGGAATGGAAGAGAGAAGAGCTCTCTACACAGTGGTGGGCCGGTGGTGGAGGCCTTCCGAGCTCGGCTGCCTCCCTCCTCCTTTTGTAGTCGCTTGCATAGATTTGAACGGAGAGGCGGGAGCAGATCCACATTCTCCACTCGTCCTTGAATGCAGCTGGTGGCGTTGGAGCAGCAGCCGAAGGAAATGCAGCCGTTCCTGCAAGAAGAAGAATAAAGAAAATAATGTTAAAATATTATGGTTATTTATATACAGACCCTCAACTTTTATGTTAACGAAAATAATGTACCTAATTGGTTAACTAATTAGATGAATGCCATTCTAAGCTAATTCTAAATGCACTTAAAATATGAATGCAATGCATGGATTATGTAATTAAATTAAAAATATGAATTAATCTATTTACATCCTAATTTATGCTAAATAAATGTTAGAATTAACCTAATGTCTAGGCACTTAAATACTTAAATAACCCACAACTATGGGCTAATCAAGGTGGAAACTGCATGATTCCATAAAATACCCAGATCCTATGGATGCCTATCCACCCCCCCATGCCAAACAATGCTATGTCCTCATATGCATGCAGGGAAAGGTAGAGAAAGGATGAAAGATCAGGTAACGAGAGCTGAGGTGCAGGGTATATAGCAAGGTGGTAGGGTGGGTGGTGAAGTGAAAAGTGAAGTGATCGTGATAGCGGCGTGAAAAGTGATGGTGGATGGTGAAAGGTCTGGCATTTCTTGGGACGAGAGTGTCCCAGGCGGAACAGAAGCTAAGTCAGGAGGAAGAAGTTGGCCCTCAGATTGGCCAATAAGAGGGGCTTCTTGGATAGATGGATCCAAAAAGGAACAGCCCCAGTGAGAAGTATATGGGCTCAAGGTCCCAGTGTGGATTTGCAAATCCGCCTGATTTGGCGGGAAAGAAAGAGCAATCCGGTCTTCAAGAGTGTGGACCAGCGGTGAGCAACCCAGATATGACTCAGACCACGAGGTATGGGAAGTGGAGAAAACCTCATCAGAAGTCTGGCCAGGAGAAGGTACGAGACAAGGGAGGGATGGGGGAACATCACAATGTGTGTTGATCAGGCAGTTGTCAGTGTTTACGGGTAATTTGCAGTAGTCTGAATAGGTCCCAATTAGTCCAATACACGCACTGACGGCCATGTCCTCGTCAGACGTGTCATCCTCGATGCAATCGCAATCAAAGTTCTTGGCTGCCTTGAAGATGTTAAGCTTGATCTTTTCAGATCCAACGGCAATCTCAATACAGCCCGACTCGCAGTCGATAACGGCACAGGCTGTGGCCAAGAAAGGTCGACCAAGGATGATCGGACAATCAAAAAGTGAGCTAGGAACTTCCATATCTAAGACAAGAAAGTCCACAGGAAAACAGAGACTGTTGACCCTAACCACCACGTCTTCCACCACACCCTTCGGGATTTTGACAAAATGTTCTGCCAACTGTAACGTGACAGGGGTGGGTTTCCGATTTCCCAAGGAAAATTTTTCGAGCATGATGGTTGGTATAAGATTGATGGAAGATCCTAGATCAAGCAGGGCACGGTTAAAACTGCAGCCTTGGATGCTACAGGAAATAAGCGGTGTGCCCGAATCTTTCTGCTTCGGTGGTAGGTTTGACAGTATAGCACAACTCGCATGAGGTGAGAGAACCACCAGATTCTTAGTTTTCTTTGACTGTCGCTTGGGTGTTGTGTAGTCTTTGAAAAATTGGGCAACAGTAGGTATGTGGTCGATAGCCTCGAGCAGGGGTACCTTGACTTCTACATCCCTGAACAAATTACGCAGGTTATCAAAGGCCTGCGTATCTTTCTTCTTGCCTTTTGGCTCCCTCAGTAGAGCCTCAGGGAATGGGACTGATTCTGGTACCAATTTGGGTGTATCGTCCTCTCGCGAATGCGGTGCGCATCTTGAATGAGAGGGTGATGAAGAAGATGGGCCAGGATCAAGTCGAGGCAGATCAACGGTCTGCTTACCACTCCTCGTAGTGATAGCATTGGACGATGCGGGTCCAGTGGGATCATACGGCGGAGGAGGGTTCGCAATAGGGACATAAGAGTGCGGTACTGCAGCGGGATTAGCCTGAAATCGTGGTGGAATGCTCGAAGCTTGCAGAATTTGATTAACCTGCCCTTGAGAAGGTCGTACCTGTGGTTGAGGACCACGGGGTACGAAATTTTGTGGGTTTGGAATAGGTTGGGCGGGACGAGTGCCCTGAGATCGAGTTGCCATGCGTAGTTGACTAATCTCAGCATTTTGTTGCGCCAATTGGTGCTGAAGAGAGGTCATGTTCTCTTCATGGCGCCTTGACATTTCCGTCATCATTCGCATCAATTTGTTAAGAGGTCTTGATGCGTGATCGGTTTGCGATACGCAAGGGCCTGATGGCAAATTCACCATAGGATTAGACTGTGCCCTTGGGATGACGAGTGCAGACAGTCACATTAGTCCACCCGCGGGGTTTTGGCACTACGGGTTGTTGGACCATGTGAAGTTCGGATGATTGCGCCACCCTGGGTTATACGTGGCAGAGAACGGGTTGTTCCCCAGGGTGCAAGCATCTTTATGCCAGAAGACGTGTCCGCATGTAAATACGCTTTCGAGCACACGGAGGCTTGGTCCTCCGTGTCGAAATACTGGCTCATAGAAGCCAGTTCCACATGACGTACCGAGTCGCTTGGTGCGACACTCGGTAAGGAAGGTCTTATGGGGTTTCTCGGGATAAGCCTGGTGTTGGAAGAATTTGGATTGTGATGAAGTGGTGAAGTGGGGGTGTTTTCCATAGAACGGGAAAGGTTGGCCAGAAGCTCGTCCAGCTTCTTGTGCACGACGGAGACTTCATCTAGTTTTTGTGCGATAAGGCTTAGATCTGTGGATGAATGGGAGGGTCCCGTGTCAACTTCGTGGACATTTCGAGGCTGGCTGGTACGATTAAAGGCGACAATGGAAGCATTGTTCATTGAGTTTTCACTCATATTTTCAAATAATTCAAATGCTCCATTCTTGTCTTTATTCATAAAGTTCCCTCCGCAGGAAGCGTCTGCAATCTGCTTCAAAGTCTCATTTAGCTCATAGTAGAAAATCTGGGTTATATGCCACTTAGGCAGACCGTGGTGCGGACACTTCCTAAGGAGGTCATTATACCTCTCCCATGCCTCATGAAATTGTTCGTCGTTTTGTTGCGTAAATGAAGTGATAGCACGGCGAAGCGCATTGGTTCACCCGATTGGGAAGAACTTCTTGAGAAACGCTATTCACATCTCTTCCCAAGAGTGGATGGTTCTCTCAAGGGTGCATAACCACTGCGACGCTTTATCCCGCAATGAAAATGGGAACATTTTCATGAGGACTATAGGTAACCCGATATTTCTTGGTTTAACAATTTCAGGTAATCGGGTTAGATCTTCCAAGTGGAGAAAAGGATCTTCACTTGCAAGACCATAGAAGTGAAAATTTATTAGGCCAATTATGTTCAGTTTCATTTCAAAGTCGTCCTCGCCCATGGGGACCCGAATTTGTCCTATGGTCTCTGTAGCAGTGGGATTCTGATAAGAGCTAAGAGACCTAGGTTCCTCCCATTCGGGAGGGTTCTGCATTTCCTCAAATGTTTCTCGAATGACTTCCATTTGATCATTATACATTTCCATTTGGGCTTGGAGGCGGGTTATGGGATCTAAGGCTCCACCACCTGGTGGGTTCTGAGGGTGGTTTCCTCCCTCGGGATTTGGGGGTGGGCGTGCAGCCATGTTTGTGGAGGAGGAGGACGATTCGGCTTCTTTTCTAAATTTATCAGGCAATTCAAACAGTTTAAGGTTTTGTGACCTCCTCCCAAACATGCACTACCGCAAGAAGAATTGGAGAGATGAGAAGGGAAAAGAGATGAGAGAAATGACGCCGCAAAGGTACACTTGATGACAAATCAATTCAATCAAATTCCTAACCTCTACAGTGTGCCCTTAGACCTAAAGATCTAAGTTACCTACTATCACGAACTACGGAATCGAATGCGAGCACTGCAGAACCACCGGGCCATATTGAAAGGCCGTTTGCCCCAGTTTTAGACACTCGATAGCACGCGGGAACCCTCACCAGCACGTAGACGCTACACGCAGGTAGTTAGACCTCCAATCCTTAATAAGGGTCAAGTTACTGCCAATTTTAGTTAGAGGCTTAGGATCAAGTGCTTTTGGAATGTGAAGGGCGTTGTTTACGGGTAATGCCCAAGTGATTGATTTTCAGAGTGTGTAAAACAAGCATGCAATGGGAAAACCTCCCCAAATTGAAGATTTTAATTGGTGAATGCTTTTTAGAGTTCAACCTTAAGTAGTATGAATTTTAGGATTTCTCTAAATTACCAATTCAACAAATCTCCGGGTTTTGCAAGAATACAAGTTTCCTTCTAAGCCTAACAAACCATTCTTCAATGTCAATTGGTTAATGCTACAATGCAATGGGCTTCCCTAATTGGAGATTTCTATGTGTGGATGCACGAATCAGTTTTAGATTAGTGTGAAAGGGAGCCAAAGCACTTCAATTCAAGTGCTCCCAATCACCAGAATGAATTCCACACAAACGGCTCAACCAAAAGATAAAGAAAATCAATTTGTTGGGGTTGAATTATTCGGGATCGAATCTTAGGCAAGTTGAAAAGTCGTGGTGGGGTTGGAATCAACTCAATTCCAAGTCTCCCCACCAAAAAGGTGATCCCGAATTGCAGGTAAATGAGGCAAAGAGGGGTGCAATCAATCTTTTTATGTTTGCCTCAAAGAATACTTCACATGGTGAAAATTTCAAGAATCAAGATTCTTGGATTTTCACTATGCGAAGTAAGGCAGGAAATCCCGAAGCAGTGGGAGTAAAGGCAATCAATCAAACAAGTGAATTTTAATCCACTTGCCCCAAAAGATCCCAAGAAGTTTTTCTAGTTTTTTAGTTTTTAGTTTTTAGTTCTTTTTTTTATTATTATTAAGGTTACAAGTTAACCTAGGTTGCTAAGAAAAGAAAACCTACTTGTTTGGCAACGTATGAAAGCTCCAATGCGGTGTCGGCGTCTTCACGCTCTCGTTCCCGCCTTGGATCTACTCACGTCTCCGACTTCGTTTGCCTGCCTTCTCCTTGCAACAGGTTCACCTGCACACCAAAAACAGAGACACCCGTGAAGAGAGAAGAGAAAAAAATTACAAGAATGGAGTAAAAACTTACTTGAAGGCGCACTTCCCCGGCAACGGCGCTAGAAAAGGGTATGGTGTCGGACCCGAATAGGTTGTTAATATGGTGATTTTATTGTTGAAGTGTGTATAGTGGTTAACCTAAATCGGACCTAACCATCTCTTTACAAATTTTTTAACCTGGGCTACTTGATTTTATCTTGGTCACTTTTAGGCCCAGAGTCGAACTCATGGAAGTGGGGTTACAAGTCAAGTTTCTACGCCTTTCCTACAACAAATCCATTCCATTCTTTTATTGTGTTTTTGGTGTTTTTCTATTTAGATTTTTTTTCTGGTAATTCTTGTCCTTGAGGCACACCCTCAAAATTAGGTTCTTGGCTTTGAGCCAAATCAGGGTTCCAAAACGGGCCTCACTATTCTCAAGACGAAGTACCTACAAGTCAAGAATTATCTTTTCTCTTTTATATATTTTTTTATCTTTTTATGGCATGCAAGAGAAATAGAAGTAAATATAGTATAGATATATATGTATATACTATATATGTATAAAGGGGTAGGGGTGGAGGCGGAGATGGAGTGTAGCACGATGTCGAGTCGGTTGTCGTCTAGAAAGACGCAACCAACAGGACGAAATACCGCGTGTAAGGTGTAGGATGGATGGTGGAAGATGAATGCGAACACGCTTTTTGTATGTGTGTATGCGAACACGCTTTTTGTACGTGTGTATCAGGGAATATCAGCAACTGGTGCTGATATTCCCACGATACAGCATTTGGTAAATAATGTGAAAATATATATATGTATATATGTAAATATATCTATATGTATATATGGTTATAAATATATAGGTATATATATATATGTATATATAAATATGTGTATATATATATGTATATATATATATACGTATATGTATATATGTATGTAGCTATATGTATAGATAGATATATGTATAGATGTATGTATATATATATATATGTATGTATGTATGTATATAATACTATATAGATGTATATATATATATAGTAATATATGTATATATAGATATATGTAGCAAGATATGTATATATATGTATATATGTATATATAGTTATATAGATATATATGTATATATGTATGTATATTTATATATATATATATATGTGTATAAGTAGGTGTGTATATATGTGTGTGTGTGTATATATATATATATATATATATATGTATGTATATAAATATATGTATATAGGTAAGTATATATGTATATATATATATATATAAGTATATAGATATATGTATATAGACTAATACATAGTTATATAAGTATATGTATATATGTAAGTATATATGTATGTATGTATACTAATACATAAGTATATAGGTACTACTATATGTACAAATATAAGTATATATATATATATATATATATATATATATATATATATATATGTATATATATGTATATATGTATATAAATATATATAGATATAAATATATATATGTATATATATATATAATAGTGTATAGGTGTGTGTGTGCGTGTATGAAAGTGTGAGTGTGTGTGCATATGTGTATTTGCAAAGAGAGATGGAGAGTGTGCTGTGAGAGAGAGAGAGGGAGAGGGAAGCCACACACTTCCTGCTGGAGTGAAGACGCGTGGGTTAAGACGTCTGTGCACTCAGGGCATCGTCTGGAAGTCCCACACGCGTGCGCAGGCGCGTATGCGCGCGGAGAGAAGAGGCCGTAGCATGCAGACGGGAGTGGGCACTGGCAGAGGAGGCCACAGCACACCGCGCTGCGTGAAGGGCTGGAGCAGGCGCTGGCAGGTGTACGCGAAGGTAGGCACTAGGAGAGGCGGGCTCACGTAGACGTACGTAGGCGGGTGCGGGTGACTCGGGCTGAGACGCGAGCGCGGGCTACGGCCGGTTGCTACACGCCGGGTGACCGGTTAAGTGAGAAACTCACCGGTCACCCCACTGTAGCCACAGTGTTCCGCAGAAATGCATGAACAGTGGCTACAGTGGCCGGGCGAGCCGCGCAACCGCCTGCTACAGGTGCTATGAGTGCTGGCGGCTTGCGGCTGGCTCGCGCGAGGAAGGGTTGTGCCGGCCGGTTGCAAGCGCGGAGAAGTTCACGATAGAGTGCGTGAAGAGGGAGGCAAGGGCGCCTGTAGGCACGCGCGGTGGCCTGCGTGTGGGCGCGCGGTGGATTGCGCGCCTGCTACCACCTTGCTGCTACTGCTGCCGCGGAGCTTCAGACCTTGAAGCCTGCGGCAATGGCAGAAGTGCTGGAACGAAGAAGTCATGCATGAGAAGACCACTGTGCTGTTGGCGTGCACGGTGGAGCTGCTGCTGCTGTGCGGAGCATGAGAGCTTCAAAGCTTGAAGCTCCAGCTCCAATGGCTACAATGGTTTGAACTTGAAACAGGGACCGAAGGCCACCACACCCACAGGCTCTTTGAAGAGCTGGGCGGTGGTGGTTTCACGGTGGTGGGTGTGCACCACAGTGAAGACTCCTGCCCGCAGAGTGTCTCCTCTGAGGAGGAGGTCTTGCGTATAGAGGGAGAGGGGGAGAGGGCAACCTGGAAGTGAGCTGCTGTGGGTTCTTTTGGCGTGGAGGACCAGGCTACCTGCAAGAAGAAGCCGTGCCCTCTTTTTAAAGAAGAGGAGAGCATGCACAGCCATGCCCTGGCTGTGCATGGCTCATGCATGGCCTGGCAGGGAGAGGTGTGCATGCGGCTGGCAGGGAGAGGTGATGGAGAGCCTGGCGCGAGGAGGAAGAAATCAATCCATGCAGCCGCAGGAAAGATTTTGAAATCAAGTGAAATAAAAAATAAAAAGATGGTGAATTTTGCAAAGATCACTTGAGGAAAAATGTTAAATGCAAGGCTACTTATTTTATTCTCCTCCCCTCTCAATTAAATGCATGCATGCATGTATTTTTACAAATGCAACTATGGAACCCTAATATGCACTGGTAATGCTAGGAAATAGCACAAGACGGCACAATTGCGGTGTATTTTTGTGGTGCAATCAATGTGCATTGGTCCGAGTTATTTGAGTTAAAGGAAAAAGCATTTTTTTTTAAATAATATTTTTTTTTTTTTTGACTCCTCCAAGTCTAACCTCGGTTCAACTATCAACACGGTCTGTGTCGGATTCATTTTCCCCATTACCATACCTCAAAGGGTTCCTAGCTTTCAATGCTTCAAGATAGCACCGCCCATAACGACCCCAAGAACTCCTGGCAATCGACATGTCGAGATAGTATCACCCATGGATTTCTTAAGCGAATTCAGGCCTATGGCAATCGGCACTTCGAGATAGGGCCGCCCATGGTACCTGAACCACACAATACGCTTACATGCCCCCAGTAGGATGGATATCCTAAGAGACAAGCGCTGAGGAGGTAATATGTTATCATCGCATCCTCAAGGTGAGTATATACTCCACCTCTCCTGCGGCGAGAACTCTTCCAATCAAATTGTGTTTTCAAGCTTCTCCTAAGTCAAAACTAAGAGAACCAAATCTCTTTTAAGAAAGGAATTAAGTTGATTACTTACTTACACTAGACCAAGTGTGTGAAATTTGGATGCTTGGGTTACAAGGACCCGTAAACCAAAAGGTAGAACAAGACTCCAGGTACTGCACCACCTTTGAACTCAAACCCTAGCTTTCCTTCCTCAACCTCTTGAGGAATGGTCCACAACTTAACTCCTACTTAAGTTTTTAAGCCCACAAAGGACCCTAAAGGTCTAAAGCTAGTAGCTCATTTAGCCTCTAAAGTTTGACCTTAGAATTAACTTTTTCTACCCTAGAGTTCTGATTTGCTTAAGAATTCAAGACCTAGCCAATTAAGCTCAAAACTTTTTTTTTTTTTAATGCAAATGTATGCAAAGAATGCACTATGCTATGTATATCCCCATGTACACCCCCCCATGCCTAAAATCTGCAATGTCCTCATTGCATAGAAGGATATTACCTAAGTCAGAGCTGGGTAGCCGTTCTTTTGTTAGCAGCCGAATAGCCAAAGAAGCTGCAAATCAGGTTCAGGGATTACAGAAATAGGCCCTAAAAATGAGCAAAGTAATGCTGGTGTTGAACGTACGAATTGCTACGCTAACGTGTTTGGTTTTAAAACATTGTCGTTGTAGCTTGAAAGCGAAGAATTCGTGTTCAACAAATAAAATTTATACCGAAATTTAAATTTCCGGTCGAACATAGGGAGACTACGTCGATCTATATTCGTAATTATATTTTTTTAGAATTTTTGAAAAGTGAGGCGATATAATTACAATGAAGCTATTAGACTAAAAGGAAGAGAGAGAGAGAGAGAAAGAGAGAGAGAAAGAGAACATACATTCAATATTTCAAAATGTTTATACAATCAAACCAAATAAAAATTACACTAGAAAGCAGGAAATCAGCTATACTAGAAAGCAGGAAAATTCTACACTAGAAAAGTTGTAAAGAAGAATGGGAGAGAGAAGTTATCCTCCTCGACGATCGCTTGGAGGACGAGCCGGATGGGACGACGCCTGGACAAAAGAGGACAGAGCAGGACGAAGGAGGACGAAGCAGAAGAACGGGAATAGAGCAGCACGTCGTCGTCGTCATCGCGGGATCCACTTCCGAAGGGGAACGAAAATTTGGACTTTATCTCGTGAGGAGCATCCTAGGTGTGAGACAAGCTTCTCTTGAGCTTTGAAGAGGTAGAGAAGAGAAGGAAGGGATTAGAATTTCGTGTGGAGGGGGTCTCCTTTTATAGTTGCAAGGAGTGGGGGCAAATTGGACATTACATCTTTAAAACATTAAATAAGGGGTCTTTAGTGACGAATAAAATCGTCACTAAAGCCCCAACGTGGGCGTAGTGGCCGCTGCCCATGCGCACCCACTCGTCTACTCTCTCTCAACGCATGCCGCACATTCAGTCGTCCACAGCCGTCCGATCGCGAGATCGGACGGCCCAGATCGCACCTTCACCAGCTCGCTGCGCGCCCGCCCCAACGCGTGCAATGCCGCGTGAGGCGACGGCGTGCAATAGCGCGTCAACGCTATTGAGCGTGGACAGCCACCCGATCAGGATCCGACACACACCCACACCCGCTCGCCTACGCCCTTCGCCTCCTCGCTGTGGCTCGAACCCGTGTCTTGTGAATGCGCAGCGCCTCGCGACTGCTGCACTATAGAGTGCGGATGGTCGCGCAGGCGATTTGAGGCGCAGCCGTTCACAGCCGTTGGATCGAGATCTAACGGCGGAGAGGGGCGGATGCGGAGGCTTCAGCGGTTGCATGCGGGCGAATGGGCGACCGAGATGGCGCCACGTGGCACCATCATGGCCATCCATCTTCTGGATGTTGTAGATGGTGCCACGGGTGTCGGATTGACTCGATTTTTGCATCATTAGGTTGCGATCGTCGATCCGAATCCATCGATGCGGTCAGATTTGTCATTTGAAGTGTGAATTTACACCATCCTGGCCCTTGATCTTCTAGGGTTCCCCGATCACTATCTGATGCTACAGATGCCTGATTAGGGCAATCTTGGAGTCGTTGAACTCCAATCGTCGCCCTAATCACATATGTACGGTTGGATCTTTGATCTGAGGCCTTGATAAAAAGTTTGCCATGTCCAAGCACATAAAAGGAGACAATTAACCTCCATTTTATTCAAACTACTCTAAATGCAAGATGATGCATGTTATGCAATATTTATACCATGCAATGCAATCCTATGCTTAAGAACATGCATAAATAGACATCTTAAGTTGTGTAAATGTGTTTACATCATACCCCCATGCCTATCTTTTGCTGGTCCCTAGCAAAAACTATATGCTATTTATAAAAGAATTAGGTTAGATTATTTGGGCATGAGTTATTTTCAATCATTAAGAAATTGTCTACTTAGGATCTGAACTTTCAAAGACACAATAGTGCCCGAGTATCTGCCAAAATGCAGACCGCCTCAAGCCCTCGCCTTATTCAAAGAAAATTTTCTTTTTCTCTTTTTCCTCTTTTCTAATTTTTTTGGATTTTCAAATTTTAGGGTTTAAGAGTGGCTTTCTACGGCCATGCAACTCACCCAAGATTTGATGAGAATCCTAAGTTTTAAGCATCTTATTGTGAATGTGATAGACTCGTTGATCGGCAATTAAAACGAACTTCGGATTCTACGCCTCTAGGTGACCTCAAAAAAGAATTCTTCCTAAAGGTGTATCTTTACAACCAGTAGCTTTCTCCCTACTTTTATGTTTTTTACGGGGTCAACACAAGGGTGAATCCAGTGTATATCTCCCTGGTTTATTCTACTTCTCTACTTCTTCCTAAGTGTTTTGGGAATTTTTAGTGCATTTATTGAGCTGGGTTCTGGACAACCGATCGATGAGCTGTTACCACCGACAACTTGCCAGCCATACTCGTGCGAGAAGTGTGGTTTTTTTTTTTTCTCCTTTTCTTTTTGATTTTTTTTTTTAAGTAGGTGGCTTCCCTAGTCTAAGATTTACCTAAGGGCAGGAAAAAGAGAAAGGTCCAGTGACTGGGCTCTGGACAACCTACCTATGGGTTGTTACCCATGATAACTTGCCAGCCATATCACCCTAAAAGGTTCATTAGCTACCCAATTTCTGTTAAAATCGTCGAACAACGAGTCAGTGCAAAGAAAGTGTGTAGATGCTTACGACTCAAAATTTCCTCAAATCAGAGGGCGGGTTGATAAGTCGTGTACTTATCACCCAAACTTATTTACTCCAATTAAAACAGAATTTAGGTTGGCGAGGACTTGAAAAACAAATCCATATTTTAGTGGATACACGGGCTGATTAAGTCCAAAGACCTGAAGGGTCTTTGTGTTCAAATCATAATGTAGTATTTCCTAAGATTGAAAATTTTCTTAAACCCAAGTTCTCTTTCCTAATTCAAATTTTTTTTTAATAAAAGAAAATAAAACAAATCTATGGAGCTGACGAACGAATTCAGAGATGAATATCCACCCTCCCATGCCTATCTAATGCAATGTTCTCATTGTATTAAAAAGACATAAAATAGAGTGGAAAAGTGTAGAAAGCACCTGAATTGCGTGAATGTCAGGTCTGCTCCGAGATAGAAACTAAAAAGAACTGTATAAGTGCTGAATTTAGTGCCTTCAGCTAGGCACACTATACAAAGAAGAGAAATGAAGAATTCACAAGTGCAGGTCAGAATCAGAACAAACAGAAGAATCCTCCGACCAGTCAGCAGAGGTCCACAAATGTGGACCAGATTGTGGTGCAGACCCACCCCCATAATCGAGAATATCTTAGGTTCTGGATAAAAATTACCCAAAACCTAAAATCAGAATGCAAGCAGGGTCGGGCCTGCGATTTATGAGGATGCAACCCAAGACCAAAAAGTCAGGTTACAGAGAAATTAAGCTCAAAAGGATAATCATTGAATGTGTGCTTGGGTTGAACATCCTCAAAACAGATGTCGTAAGGGTTCTGATTTGATGGTTTCAGCTTAATATGCACCCTTCGACTCAATCTTCTATTTCCTCCAAAGTTAACTTTCCAAATCAGAACTTCCCAGTTCCTATCCTCCTCATTCAGCATGTTAAATTCTGAGACCTCTTGCATGTTAATCACCCTATCTGAAATCTCCAAGTCTAAATGATGTGGCAGAATCAGAATTGACTTGGGTCTAATTATCTCAGAATTATCGATAAGCTCAAAGGGATGTAACTGACAATCAAGGCATTGAATTGAATCCTCCAGAAAATACGATTCTGGATCTGTAATGTGTGCCCTAATAAGATTAGTTTCCTCAGTTATTGGGCTATCAAATGATCTATCAGATTCCTCAGGCCCAATCGTCTCACAGAAATCATGTTCAAAAAACTCGCGTGAGACTTCGCAACTTGAATCTTCACCATCAAAGAAATCAGGATCCGTATCAATGTATGTCTCAAAATCATTTGTCTGTTCCAAGGAGACATACGTTTCCTCGTACCCCGGCTCAGGGATCTAAGGTGAAGAAATCAGATCATCCTTAATTGGTTGCTTTAATTCAATCTGGTCAGCCTCGTAACACATGTCCCCCCCAACAGGTGCCTGAGTGGGTTCTGTCATTGGTTTTCCTGAAGGGAGTTCATCCTGGGAATCATCCCATGATTGAATCAAAGCGACCACGAATCTCATCCTCAATTTTGCTAATTTCCCAAGTAGAAACTCACCCGGGTTCTTATCCTTAACATCCTAGAGCCAATCCAACAACTACTTGTTCAAATCATCAATCATTTCAATCAGGGGCTCCAATCTCTCAATGCAAGGTATTGGCTGAACTTCTTAAGATTGAATGATATTCCTCAAGTTAGCCAAAACCTTATCTTGAACCTGGTTAACCTAAACCAAATGAGTTGGTTCAGGGTTGGGCAGGTTTGGGGTTAATGCAGGGGAATTAACGAATTGAGATTCGTTATACCCTTCCTAATAATAGGTCATTTCAGATTATTCAAAAGGTGGTGATGACCTAAAGGCAGTGTAATCAGAGGATGGGTAAGAATCAGTGTATCCTTCTTGATTGTAGATCGTATTAGGTTGTGCATAATAGGGTGACGATCTATAATCAATGTGGCTCTAAGAAGGATAAAAATCGCAATCAAAGTGTTCAGGGTTAGACCCTAAACACGGAGGTCCGGAATTGTATCCCCAATCCGAATTATCCCAACTAACTGATGGTTGATTACAGTACAAGTCGGGATAATCGTCATGTTGAGGACAATTCACAACAGGAGGGAAAGAACGGGAATGCGTGTAACATGTGGAAGGATTCATGAGACACGGGAGGAAGAAAGGCACCCTGCAATACAAACAATCAAACCTGTCCTTAATTGGGTTAGCCTACTGACCTACAGACTCCCAAAACCCGTCTTGAGATAAAGAAACGATTTGATCTACTTCTGTCTATTCAATCCATCCAGTTAGAAGGAGGGACTGGGGAGAAGGTTCTTCCTTCAGCTTGTGCCTCCAGTTCCTAGTGTACCCCCCAGCCGCGATCGTTTGAGTCTACTCCCCTAGCTAGACATCATATTGAACAGTAGAAATAGACTAATCGAAAATAATCTTGTTCTGGGTTCTGAAGAGCGAGTCCAATCCTTAAGGCCAACGTCTACTCTGTTTTATTTAGGGTTAGGTTTGAATGTGCTTTGGAATGTGATGGACCCTTTAAATGGGTTGTGCCCTTAATGATTGATTGATTTGTGTGTGCATGCACAACCAGTGGTTTTCAAGCAAGATTATTTTTGATGTGGTGAATTTTAGAGTTCAAATCTTGCCTAGTAGCTTTTAGGATTCAACTTTAAGTGTTTTCAAACAAGTTTCGTTGGCACACCAGGTTTTAAAAGCACGGGTGAAAATGTTTTCCTTTAAAACTTAAAAAGAATGTGGAGTTCCTGGTAAATCCCTAAGAGTTGAACCTAAGTGGCAGCTACTTGATGAGTTGATTTTAATTGAAGTGGTGCGGCCCAAGCAGCTCAAACAACTGGCCACAAATGCACCACTAAGTTAGGCACACAAATGATTACCTAATCTGATTTCTACTCAATTATGTATTTGGATGTGTGTATCGGCTCCAAAGATCGATTTACCAGTTGAGTTTGAAAATCAGATGAGGTTGTGTACCTCTATGAGATTTTTTAAAAAAATTTTTGTTAATGTGGGGGTTGGGGTGAGTGTGGGTGAAAAACAACAAACAATCTAACCTTAGAGTTTATAAGAACACCTAGGTTGATTGATGTTTGTATTATTATGTGGTGAAATGAAATCTAATGGGTGGGAGGTGGGGGATAACTCACAGAACCTTTCACAGCACTCTTCTCTGATCTACCGCTTTTGCCTGTCTCGAAAGAGTACCTGCAATTACAATAAGACAGGAGAGAAGTGAGGTAAATGCTTTGTAAGTTAGAAAACACGAAGAAAAATCAAAGATCGTCGCCACCCTGGCAACGGCGCCAAAATGTTGAACGTACGAATTGCTACGCTAACGTGTTTGGTTTTAAAACCTTGTCGTTGTAGCTTGAAAGCGAAGAATTCGTGTTCAACAAATTAAATTTATACCAAAATTTAAATTCCAGGTCGAACATAGGGAGGCTACGTCGATCTATATTCGCAATTATATTTTTTTAGAATTTTTGAAAAGCGAGGCGATATAATTACAATGAAGCTATCAGACTAAAAGGAAGAGCGAGAGAGAGAGAGATAAAGAGAGAGAGAAAGAGAGAACATACATTCAATATTTCAAAATGTTTATACAATCAAACTAAATAAAAATTACACTAGAAAGCGGGAAATCGCTACACTAGAAAGCAGGAAAATTCTACACTAGAAAAGCTGTAAAGAAGAATGGGAGAGAGAAGTTATCCTCCTCGACGATCTCTTGGAGGACGAGCTGGACGGGACGATGCCTGGACGAAGGAGGACGGAGCAGGACGAAGGAGGACGAAGCAGAAGAACGGGAACGGAGCAGTACGTCGTCGTCGTCGCGGGATCCACTTCCAAAGGGGGACGAAAATTTGGACTTTATCTCGCGAGGAGCATCCATGGTGTGAGACAAGCTTCTCTTGAGCTTTGGAGAGGTAGAGAAGAGAAGGGATGAGAATTTCATGTGGAGGGGGTCTCCTTTTATAGTTGCAAGGAGTGGGGGCAAATTGGACATTACATTTTTAAAACATTAAATAAGGGGTCTTTAGTGACGAATAAAACCGTCGCTAAAGCCCCAACGTGGGCGTTGTGGCCGCTGCCCACATGCGCCCGCTCATCTGCTCGCTCTCAACGCATGCGGCACGTTCAGTTGTCCACAGCGATCGGACGGCCCAAATCGCGCCTTCGCCCGCTCGCTGTGCGCCCGCCCCAACGCGTACGATGCCGCATGAGGCTCGGGCGTGCAATAGCGTGTCAACGCTATTGAGCGCATATGGCCGCCCGATCAAGATCCGACGCATGCCCGCACCCATTCGCCCGCGCCCTTCGCCTCCTCACTGCGACTCGAACCCGCGTCTTGTGAATGCGTAGCGCCTCGCGACCGCTACGCTACAGAGCACGGATGGTCGCGTGGACGATTTGAGGCACAACCATTTACAGCCGTTGGATCGAGATCCAACGGCGGAGAGGGGTGGATGCGGAGGCTTCAGCGGTTGCATGAGGGCGATTGGGCGATCGAGATGGTGCCACATGGTGCCATCTTGGCCGTCCATCTTCTGGTTGTTGTAGATGGTGCTACGGGTGTCGGATTGACTTGATTTTGCGTCATTAGGCTGCGATCGTTGATCCGAATCCATCCGTCCGGTTGGATTTGTCATTCGAAGTGCGGATTTACACCATCCTGGACCTTGATCTTCTAGGGTTCCCTGATCACTATCTGATGCTACAGATGCCTGATTAGGGCGATCTTGGAGTCGTTGAACTCCAATCGTCGCCCTAATCACATATGTACGGTTGGATCTTTGATCCGAGGCCTTGATAAAAAGTTTGCCCTGTCCAAGCACATAAAAGGAGACAATTAACCTCCATTTTATTCAAACTACTCTAAATGCAAGATGATGCATGTTATGCAATATTTATACCATGCAATGCAATCCTATGCTTAAGAACATGCATAAATAGACATCTTAAGTAGTGTAAATGTGTTTACATCAACTGGCCTAGAAAATAGGTAACCTAGGATGTTGGCGAGCTGATGATGAATCCCGATAGCAAATGCTCGCCCAACCAGGATGGGAATAAAATCTTCCCAAGTCACCAAAGGAGGTTCTAAAGGATAAACTGGTATAACAACCTCCAAAGGGGTAGGGGGAGGATGACAAGGATCCTCCAAAAGGAATGGGGAAGGAATGGTGCAGAGATAAACCCCCAGGGCAATGGACTGACTAAAGAAATCATCAATCCATACCCGATACTCCATTACGGGAATATTAGTTAGTTAAGCCCCCCGGTCAGAACAAAAGTGAGCAATTCTCTAAGGCAAGGATCGTCTAGGGTGTCCAAGTTTCAAGGTTGTAGGATGGCCATAAGATCTAGGTTGGGTTTAATCAGCTCGGTGTCCATCCCTAACACTCTTTCCAAATCCTCAATTGCATCCCTAGCATTTCTTGCACCATCACATGTATCTTCCTGCCCTTCATCAGGAGTCACAATTTCTCCTTCAGACATAAACGAATCAGAGGGTGACTTCAAAATAAATGAAGGCAGGTTGGAAGCAACAGATCTAGGGATTATCCTATCAATGTCATCCCTGGGTTTTTGTTCTTTACTCAAATCTTCCCCAGAGTTTATATGTGAATCCACATAAATCTTAGAAGTTGCTTCCAAATTTTCCATCATTTCATCATGAGGAGAAATATCATCGATGGGTGTGCTAAGGAAACCTAATTTGGTCAAATTTGTGACATCCTCAGGGGCTAACTCTTCAAATAAGACATAATCACCCTTAATGTCACTTCAAATCTTGAATGTAGGTTCCTCATATAATTCATCTTTCTCCTCATCATATGATTCATCATATACCCGAGGTCTAGAATCATTTAATATCTCAGCAGATCCCCTAGGGTACTCTATCTGAGGTAAATGGTTTACACTGGTAACATAAGACTCCTTAGATAGGTCAATTTCTTGAGGGTTAGGTTCCCTAAGGGTGGGCTTGAGTTCCATCTCGTGATCAGAAGGGAGGGTAAGATTAACAACTTGACATCGACCCACTTCATCAAATGTCACGAAAATACTATCATCTGGGTCGAGGTCTTCCAATGGTACCATCATTCCCTTCTTTTGACTCCAATATAATTCAAGTGGATACTCAACCTTATTATCATCTTCCTTGGGCTGCCCCCTTTCTTCATCCAATGCATAGCTACTTTCATATGTGTCTTCCTCCCACTTAAGGCGTGGATCTCTCAAGGAAGTGTCATCTAATGGGGAGGTTTCAAAATCGAACCTCAAAAAGTAGCTATTCTCCCCATAATTTCCCTCCAACTTAAAGTGTAGCTCTCCCATGGGAGATGCATCTATTGTAGAGGGGTGTACGTCATCCTCAATTGGGTAGATTGGGTGGCTAATTTCATCTCTTTCTTGTTGGCTTGCTCTTGAAGATTCTCCTAACAATTCAATCATTTCATTTTGCATTTTTTGTATTTCCATCTTCAAGGAGGAGAGGTCATTTCTATCATGAGAGAAGTCAGGCTCAGGCTTATAGTACCCAGGAGTGTCTGTCCAACCATCATAATTTTTCAGGGAGGGTGGGTTGGTATTTCTATGGTGTGTGGGATACTAGGCAAAGCAAATCCGGCTCCTAGGTTCTGCTCACTGATTTGGGGCTTAACCAAGCCAATACTCCTATAATAGGAGTAAAACGAATCCCAATGATTGTCATTATGTCCATCAAGGGATGGACCATCTCAGCGTATGGGATCGAAGAATGCAGAGTGGGGGTGAGGGTGTGGGTAAGATGTGAAAGGATGAAAATCAATGTGGTCCATTCTAACTCACACCTCAATCAGAATTCCCCAAGCAAAACACAATTCAAAAAGGACTTTTTAGGTCTTTCCCAATTTAGGCTTTTGATTTTAAGTCAGATTGTAGGTTACAATACAATTTGTTCAATCAATTTACGCACTTATTGTCGACCTACGGCTCGCCTAAGAAGACCTAGTTGGAACTTAGGTGTTCTTCCCTAAATCTCAAATGTTAGAGCAAATCCAAAGACAGAAAATCGAGGGATGCAAGTAGGCCTAAGCCTTCCTTTGAAGCTGTGCTTTCACGGTGCTTCTCAACTACCCCCAAAAATCCGTGACAGGGTATCCCCCTCTTTGGATTTACAAAACCTTTGATCTCAAGTTTCGAACACTTCAGAATCCAACGGTAGGAGGGCTCTTATCCTAGTCGTTCCAAGACTTAGGAGTGTCTAAATGCATGCCATGGTGCAAAAGATATAAGTGTGCATTCACTGCAAAAAGATTTTGAAGTTTGAATCGCACACCACGTTTGACAATCAAGTCCTTGAATTTTAGATGTCCCTCCTTTAATTAGTCCTTTTTCAAGAACATATGTGACCACTTGTTAGATCGCTTCAAGATAAATTTTGTGGTCTTCGAATTAAGTCCAAATGCAATGCGTGATCAAGAATAGGATGCAAAGTAAGAGAATGCGTACCTTGCTTCCAGCAGTCAACGATGCGAGAATGCACGCAATGCAGAGAAGTAAATCTAGAGGCTGCTCATACAGACCTAAATGGTTCGTCCTAGGGGCAGGCAGCTTCTAGCAGGCAGCTTATTTTTTTTTATTATTTTTTTTTAACTACTTATGCACAAGCAAATAAAAGTAAACAATCCACAAAATGAATTAAAAACCTAAATCTAAAGAAAAAGGAACAGACTCCCAAAAATTACCCAACACAGGCCTAAAACAAAATTGGGGAACAAACCCCTCAAAATATACCCCAGAACAAGGGTTTCAAACCAAATGTGCAATGAAAAATTAAGTCTTAATCCTACTCTAATCAAATTAGCGACTGACTGTACAAAGATACTCGTCGTGTCCTCGTCCTTCCCCTCCTTTGCAAGGTAGCTCGATCAATTTCTCCTCTGGCAACGTCAAGGGTCGCCTCTCACAATGGCTAGTTCCTCGCACAAATTTTTCGCACAGAAAAAAAATAATAAATGGTCAGATCACTGTGCAATGAGAAATAATCAAAAATAAAATCAGGTGAAATTATTGCGTCTGTTGCCTCCCCGGCAACGGCGCCATTTGACGAGTCGATTCTTCGCTTTTAAAGTCGTTTGTTACATAAAATGACGCGTTGTTTGTAGTTCTATGTGGTGGAAAAATCGACTAATCAATAATTAAAATAACCACTCGCAGAAGAGCGGGTCGTGTCCACAGGGAGGCAATGACGTATTTAAACTTGCACCGGTTAAAAACGTATGTTCACAGTTAGTTTCGACGAGAATCGAGCCAAATCTGCCTTCAGATTAAGAAAGCATCAAGAGAACATGCTGAAATGGCAATTTTGAACAACTAACGGGTATTTTTTGCAATGCAGCTTTAATAAAATATTGATAAAAGATGACAATGGCATAGAATGTAAATATTAATAAGGCTGGTACTGTAGCAAAACAAGGGATCTTCTTCCCCTTGTCCGTGCGCGACGAGGAAGGAACTGCTGGAGGCGTGAAGCTCGGAGGAGGATCTCTAGACCGAGGGCTCCGTGATGGCGGTCGCGGCAAAGTGTGACATGCTTCGAGGTGGCCGGACGGAGGAACGGTGGTGGTGGGTTCCGGTGGCTGCTGAAGTGCCGCAGCTCGTGCGGCGTGGACGGGCGCGGTTGAGGTCCTGGAGAGGGGGCGCACGCACTGGACTGCACGCGCGCAAAGGGTGGTGCTACTGGCGGACGTGCCGTTGCTGCTGGATGCTGCTGGCCGCACGCTGCAAGGAAGGCGCACGGCGGGTAGGCGGAAGGCACTACTGCAGGACGTGAGGCGGGTGCACTAAGGGCTGAAGGCGGTGAGGCGCAGTAAGGGCATGCGCAGGCGTGGGAGTGGGCGCCCAGAAGTGGACGCGCTGGAGGAGATGAGGTCATAGGTGAGGAGCTGGCGGCCGGTGCTACACGCTGGCGGGCACGCCGGCTGCATGCGTGACGTGAGGCACAGCAAGGGATGCGCCGTGGATGCTGCAGGAGGTGCGGCACGCCGAGGTTGCAAGGAAGGCACGGGTGTGAAGGCGGTTGCTGCTGCAGGCATGCGGCAGGGGCACATGTGGGCTGGGGATGGCATTGGAGGCTGGAAGGCTTATGCAGCCGGAGGGGCGCGGGAGTGAAGTGAGCAGCCGGTTGCTGTTGTGTGTGGGGATGAAGCTTTAGACGTCCGAGAAACTTCCCGGACGTCTTAACTGACGGAGGAGATGAAGTTGCAGTGGCTGCAGTGGTGGTTGTTGGTGATGACGGCAAGGGTGGTGCACGCTGAGGTGCTCACAGTAATGCAGACGAGCTCCAGATGGCGGTGTGGCCTGTCACACAACACGCCTACGGTGTTGGAGGCTCGTCGCCACAGTTGAGGCCAATGGTGGTGGAATGGATGAGAGATGAACTCTCTGCACAGTGGTGGGTCGGGAGTGGTGGTTTGCCGTACAAGGCAGCCTCCCTCTTCCTTTTGTAACCATTTGCATGGATTTGAATGGAGAGGCGGGAGCAGATCCACCTTCTCCACTAGTCTTTGAATGCAGGTTTTAGTGCGGCAGCTGGTGGCGTTGCAGCCGTTGCTAAAAGAAGAAGAATAAAAATAATGATAAAATATTATGGTTATTTATATACAAACCCTCAACTTTTACGTTAACTTAAATTAATGCATGCAATGCACCTAATTGGTTAACTAATTAAATGAATGCAATTCTAAGTTAATTCTAAATGCATTTAAATATGAATGCAATGCATGAATTATGTAATTAAATTAGAAATATGAATTAACCTATTTACATCCTAATTTATGCTAAATAAATGTTAGAATTAACTTAATGTCTAGGCACTTAAATACTTAAATAGCCCACAAATATGGGCTAATCACATATTATCTTTAAGATCGACCCCACTTGGCAGAATTATCATCGTAAAATGTAGTGTTATCATACCCCCATGCTTACTCCTTGTTAGTCCCTAGCAAGGTTCATTCTAGCCATTATTCTCAGTCAGAATTCAGGAAGTGATTACTTATACATTTTGTTATTTGTCAACAGGAGGAAATATACTAAGATCCTAATCTACAGAGACTAAACAACGTCCGAGTGTCTGCCAAAATATGAATCGCCTGAATCCTTACCTTAAGGCATATATATATTTTTTCTTTTTCATCTTTTCTCATTTTAGATTTTTGGAGTTGAGAGTATGTTGGTAACTTTTTACGGCTACCAAACCCACCCAAAACTCGAAAAAGACTCTAAGTGCTAAGCATCTTGGTGTGAAGTTCGTGATAAACTCACTCAATGGTAATTCAGACAGACTTCGGGTTTCTACGCCCCTGGGTGACCGGAAAAGGAAGTGTTTTTCCTGAAGGTGTATCTGTCCAATTGGTAGCTTTCTCCCTACTTTTATTTTACTTGGGGTCAACTCAAGAATTTTTCCAATGTATATCTCCCTGGATTGTTCTATTTCCTCACTTTTTCCTTAAGTGTTTTGGGTCTTTTTGTGCATGTAATGAGATAGGTTCTGGACAACCGACCAATGGGCTGTTACCCACGATCACTGCCAGCCATACTCGTGCAGTGAAGTATGGCTTATTTTGTTATTTTTCTTCTTTTCTTTTTTTTCTCTTTTTGTTGTTTAGTAGGTGGCTTCCCTGATCTTAAATTTACCTAGAGGCAATAAAAAGAAAGTGGTCCTGTGGCTGGGCTCTGGACAACCGACCAATGGGCTGTTACCCACGACAACTTGTCAGCCATACCACCTTAGAAGGTTCATTAGCTACCCAATTTCTGTCAAAATCTCCAAGGAGTGAGTCAGTGCAAAAATGTGTGCAGATGCTTAGATTAAAAGTCCCTCCAAGTCAGAGGGTGAGTTGATAAGTCATATACTTATCACCTTATTTTATTGGTGGATTAGAATAAATTAAGGTTGCAAGGATTTGAAGCTAAATCCATATTTTAACAGACACCAGGGCTAATTAAGCCTGAAGGCCTAAAAATTCTAAGTGTTCAGGTTTTTTTTGTATTATTTCCTACTGTTGAGAAGTTCCTAATGCCTAAGTTTTTCTTCCTAAATTCATTTTTTTATTTTATCTTATTCATACTGATTAAATGAACTCAGAATCATGCAAATTACCACCCCCCCATGCTTAAGTTGGACAATGTCCTCATTGACAAATACATGGATGCAACAGGGGTTCAGAAAGATATTACCTGAGTGAAGTAAAATACCTGATCAGTATGAATCTTCTGGCTTGCCTCCTAGGAAGCGCTGAGTTTAACGCCTGCAGTTGGGTGGTGCTTCGTGTCATCCCTCAATGAGGGTGACAACCTCCTTTGGGGGAACCTGGGCGAGGAAGTGTTTCAATCTCTAACCATTGACTGTGAAAGTATGTCCAGTGTTCAGATCTACGATTTCAACCACCTCATTGGAGTAGGTCTTGACTACCCTATACGATCTTGTCCACTTAGACCTGAGCTTCTTGGGAAAGAGTTTAAGTCGGGCATCAAAGAGCCAAACTTGCTGATTAGGCTCGAAGGTTTTTCTGTGGATGAGTTGATCATGGACAACTTTCATCTTTTCCTTGTACAGCTATTATTCTCAAAGGCATCCTGACGAATCTCCTCGAGCTCGAAGAGTTGGAGCACCCTCTACACACCAGCTAACTGGGAATCCATGTTACATTGCTTAACTGCCCAGTAAGCCTGGTGTTCCAACTCGACAGGAAGGTGGCAAGCTTTGCCAAAGACCAGGCGATAAGGCGACATGCCTATCGGGGTCTTGAAAGAGGTCCGATATGCCCACAGGGCATCATCCAGTCGTGTAGACCAGTCCTTCCTGTTAGGTCTTACGATCTTCTGTAGAATGTTCTTGATCTTCCTATTTGAGACTTCGATCTGCCCATTTGTTTGCGGATGATACGGGGTGGCAATGCAGTGAGTAACCCTGAATTTTCTGAGTAGGGCACGGAATTAGGTGTGGATAAAATGACTTCCACCATCACTGATCATGGCCTTCGGTATTCCAAACCGAGAAAAGATGTTTTTCTTAACAAAGTCCATGACAGCCTTGTGATCGCAACGACGGGTGGCAACGGCTTCAATCCATTTGGAGACATAGTCTACAAAGACTAAGATGTACTCAAAGCCATTGGATGGTGGAAAGGGGCCCATAAAATTAATTCCCCAAACGTCGAAGATCACGACAATCAGAATGGGCTGGAGGGGCATCATGTCTTTCTTGGTCATGGTCCCCAGAGTCTAGCAGCGAGGGCAGGTCTTAGTAAAGTTGTGTGCATCCTTGAATAATGAAGGCCAGTAAAATCCGGACTACAAAACTTTCGCAGCCATCTTCTTCCCTGAAAAGTGGCCACCACAAACTTGGCCGTGACAAAAGGATAGCACACTTTGAACTTCATCCTCCGGGATACACCTCCTGATGATCTGGTCGGTGCAGAGGCGAAACAGCATG
Source organism: Thalassia testudinum (assembly GCA_037157565.1). Classification (NCBI taxonomy): domain Eukaryota; kingdom Viridiplantae; phylum Streptophyta; class Magnoliopsida; order Alismatales; family Hydrocharitaceae; genus Thalassia; species Thalassia testudinum. Next base: position 24,269,086 of record JAZHRO010000019.1, on the reverse strand, counting down.
GGATCATCCCAGAAATAGTTCTTGGCTTTAGCCAAGAACTTATCCCTTTGCTGTCTGGACCAACTGTTCGGGGGACCAGTCCAGGGGCTGAAGTACGAGTGCGGTGGAGACTAAGCCCCTGAGGGTGTGGTAAGCCTAGATGCAATCAGAGGTCATGTGGAATAGGGCGTCATTGGCCAGAAGGTCAGTCAAGTGTTTGGAGAGCTTGGAGAAGTCTTTGATTAACCTTCGATAGAAGCCAACATGTCCAAGGAATGAGTGGATTTGTCGGACTGAGCTAGGTGGGGGAAGTTTGGAAATCAAATCAACTTTAGCTCGATCCACCTCAATGCCCCTATGCGATACGATGTGACCGAGGATGATTCCTTCTTGAACCATGAAATGGCTCTTTTCTCAGCTTAACACCAAATTAACCTCGATACATCGTTTCAGGATTTTCTCCAAGTTGCTCAAACAGTAGTCGAATGAATTCCCAAACACTGAGAAATCATCCATAAAGACCTCCAGGTATTCACCCACCATCTCTGAAAAGATGGCTAAAGATGGATAACATGCAACGCTGAAAGGTAGCAGGTGCGTTGCATAACCCGAACGGCATACGATGGAATGCAAATGTGCTGTACGGGCAAGTGAATGTGGTCATCTCTTGATCTTCAGGAGCAATTGCGACTTGGTTATATCCTGAATATCCATCCAGGAAGCAAAAATACTTCTACCCTGCCAATCGCTCAAGAATCTGGTTGATGAATGGCAGGGGGAAATGATCTTTCTTGGTCACCTCATTGAGCTTCCTGTAATCAATACACACCCGCCATGCGGTGCTGGTGCGGGTGGGGATGGATTCGCAACGCTCATTGGAGACAACGATGAGCTCAGCTTTCTTTGGAACCACTTGAGTGGGGCTCACCCAAGGGCTATCAGAGATGGGATAGATGATGTCGGCATCAAGCCATTTGATAATTTCCTTCTTGACGACCTCCAGCATATTTGGGTTTAACCGTCTCTGCATCTGACAGGAGGGTCGCACCCCATTTTCTAAGTAAATCATGTGGGTACAATAGGTGGGGCTAATTCCTCTCAAGTCTGAAAAAGTCCAGCCAATGGCAGCCCTATGTTCTGATAGGGTTGCGGTCAACCTAAGTTCATGATCCTTAGTTAGGTTGGCGTTGATAATCACTGGGAAGGTCTAGTCAGGTCCCAGGAAGACATACTTGAGATTCTCGGGTAGCAGCTTTAGTTCAAGTGTGGGTGGAACAATATTTGATGGAAAGGGGAAAGGCAGGAGTTGATCAACATCAATCTCCTCGAACGGTGTTGGTTGGTGGTAATCAGCCCTACAAAGGTCCGCGAGCACAGATGGTGACGGTTCGGAACAGTCGTTACAAGATTGGGTCTGGTAGTCCGAGACAGAACTAAAGGTGAGGCATTCCTCAACCAAAGGCTCCACGAGATCGTGTTCCTCAACCCAGTCGCAATCAAAAGACTTGGTCGCTCTGAAGATATCCAACTGCATCTTTCTGTCTCCGAAGGCAATTTCCATGCATCCCGTATCACAATCGATGTTTGCCTTAGCCATAGCTAAGAAATGTTTGCCTAGGATGATGGGTGTGTTTTGTAGTTGTTCAGGGGCTTCCATGTCGAGCACCAAGAAGTCGACCAGGAAATAGAAGTCCTTGACCCAAACAATCACGTCCTCGACAACCCCCTTCGGGGTCTTCATAGATCTATCAGCCAACTGGATGGTCACAGGTGTGGATGTCAATTCTCCGAATCCAAATTGGTGGTATAGGGTCGTCAGAATCAGATTGATGGAAGCACCTAAGTCCAGGAGCGCTCTATCAAATGTCATGTCCTCGATATTGCAGGATATCAGGGGTGCTCCTGGGTCAGTGCGTTTGAGCAGAAGGTTGCTCGATATCACGGAACTTGCTTGCTCTAACAGTAGAACCTTCCTAGGTGCTTGAGGTCTCGGCTTACGCTTCGATGTGCAGGCATCCTTCAGGAACTTAACGTAAGCTGGAATGTGCTTGACAGCTTCAAAGAGAGGGATGTTAATCTGAACCTGCTTAAAGATCTCCAAAAGCTCCTCATTCTCCATAACACTTTTCTTTTTCTTGATTGTCTCCAAGGCCTTGGGATATGGTGTCTGAATGTGAATAGGGTCTATTTCTGGGTCCTTGGGTTTTTCCTGCGCCTCTTCAGAGTCAGACATTTCAGGGGGTGAAGTCACGGGAGGAGTCAGCCATTTGGGATCCTACGTTTTGGTGTCGCTTCTCAAGGTCATCGCATTTGTAGAGGCGTTGGGACCATGGGTCAATCCTTGAGAAGACGAGGAAGAAGAAGCACCAAACCCAGGGATGCTTGTGGGGCTGGGTAGACCATGTGGGCCTACCCGGGATTGCCTTGGAACCCTTGCGAATTGGGACCTCTGTTAATCACATTTCGCGAGTTCGGTTGTGGCTGAGAAGGAAGAGATCCCTGTTGTTTACAATCCAACAGCTAGCTTAACTCTCCCTTAACTAAAGCCATTTCCTCCTGGTGTTTTTGGTTCATTTCAGCCATCATTTTTATTAGGGTGTCCATTTGGTTTTGGGGGGGAGGAGCCGCCCTATTTGGGTTATAAGGGGGTCTAACCGATGGACCTTGCTGATAGGAGGGTGGGTTTGGCTGATGGTTTGGCCTAGGCTGGTTCTGGATTTGAGGCAGTTTCTAGTTTGTCCAAGCAAACTTTGGGTGATTACGCCATCCGATATTGTAGGTGTTGGAGAAGGGGTCAGGTTTGGAATGACCTTGGATAGCCTGGACATCTTCAAAGATAGAAGGTGTCAAGGGAGAGAGAAGAGAGTAATCAGAGGTTGAGGGAGTAATGGTCCGTCCCTGGAACATGGTCAGGGGTTGTTCCAGGTTCATCTGGTTTAGTGGCTGGACCAGGTCAACGTTGTGAGCTCCCTTTGCTAGGGAGAGGGTCTGTAGTGGGTTCCTGGTCTGATTCAATAGTTCATCTATCTTTTTATCTACCAATTCCACTCGATCCAATTTCTTAGCAATGATATCCATGTCAACCGTTCCAGCATTTGCTTGTACCTCATAGATCCCACCACGGGGTTGACTGGATCGATTAAATTGGATAATGGTGGCATTGTTGAGCAAATTTTCGCTCATAGACTCAAAGAGTTCAAACGTGCTCTCCTAATCTTTGTTCAAGAAGTTTCCCCTGCATGAGGATCGACGAACTTCCAAAGGTTGCTGTCCAGACCATGGTAGAAGATCTGGGCCAATTGCCACCTTGGTACTTCGTGGTGTGGGAATTTCCTCAATAGTTCATTAAATCTCTCCCACGCCTCATGGAACTGTTCCCCACCCTGGAGTGTAAAGGTGGTAATGGCTCTTCTGAGGCCACTGGTCTTTCCTATGGGGAAGAATTTCTTCAAGAATGCATGACTCAGTTCTTCCCAAGTGGCGATGGGTCTTCCTAAAGTCCTAAGTCAGTGAGACTCTTTGCCTCTCAGTGAGAAGGGGGACATCTTGATCAAAACAATGTCTAGGCTAATGTTCCTGGGTTTTACAGTCTGGGTGATCCGATCAAGATCCTCTAGGTGTTGGAAGGGGTCCTCATTTGAGCTTCTATGGAAGTGTCTCTGAATCAGGCTCAGGATGTTTGGTTTCAGCTCAAAATCATCTCCCCCCTCAGGGATCCTAAGGTGTGGCCCAATCCGAATCGTAGAAGGATTGTAGAAGTTGCGGAGGGGCCTAGGTTGGTCTTGGAATGGTGGTGGATCAAGTGGTGGTTGCCCTTGTGGGTCCTAGAAAGGTGGTGGTGGTTGCCCCTGTGGGTTCTGCAACCGATGTATGGCTTGCATGATAGTGTGAATCTGTTGCTGCTGAAGCCGGTGGTTTGCGTTGATCTGGGCCTGGATGATGGCCATCATATCTCGTGGAGGTTGGTCCTCAACCTCATCTACTCTAGGTTCGACCATGTCTCTAGCAAGATCAAGTCTCTTGGATTCCCGTCCCAAAACAAACAACTCGGGATGAAGTGATCATCTCCCGTGCATACACTAGCGAAGAATAGGAGGGGATGCGAAGAGTGACAGATGCGAGAAGTGTGCGTGCACAACCAAGCAGGCAAGCCTAGTCCTTCTAGTGTATTCCTTAGGGGGCCTAGAAATCTCCAAAGGAACGATCAAGTCCGTAGGCACGGGACTGCCCATCCCTAAGCTAATTTGGCCAGGTTGATTACGAGGGGATTGCAGGGAAGGTTCTTCTTGGTGAAAATGTAGATCACATTTTTGATAAAAGCGTCGTAGTATAGTTGCGAAATACGATCCAACAAAGATATTGTTTTGAAAATAACGAGACTTTGAGTCCCGGTCGTTCGTCTCTAGGAGGCGTTGTTTTTGTTTTTGAAATCAATCTTAAAGCCGCTCTACTTTATTTAAACGACATGCTGGTGCGTAATATATAGGCGGTTAAAGAACAGGCACTTAAATCAAGCAAATATGATAATCATTTAGCTCAAGGTGATTTCAAACACATAAGAGATATATATATAATGAAATTTCATTCATCGTGGGAGAGTTGTTGCACAAGGAAATCTAGAGGAAAGCTTATACATGAATGCTTAAAATTAAATCTAAAATTAAATCTAACTACCAGAAAACGATTGCATACAAGAATCAGCGGGGGGATTTCGCATGCATCATTGGGGGAGAAGTAAGACTACTCTACTAAGCAGTAAATGAAAGCAATAAAAATTATGGAGAGCATGATCTAGAGCTAGAAGAACAGAGGGCATTCAGGGGTGGTCCCCGATGGCCTTGGAGTGGTCGAGAGGAGAATGAGGGGCGGCCAATGTAGCTTAGGCCAACCCTTGGAGAGAAGTAGGGTTGATCCAGCATCCCGGCATGGTGTCCTCCATGGTGGTGGTAGTGAGCTCGTGGAGGTGGAGTGAGTGGCTAAGTGGAGGTGGCGTGAATGGCACCAATGGAGAGCAATTGCCAAGGGAGTGAATGGGTGCAAATGGCCACCCAAGGGGTCTTTTTATAGACCTAAGGGAAGCTCTCTAGAGAATTATGGAATTCTCTAGAGAGGCCTATGGTGGGAGCTCGTGGGACAGTGAGAGAGAGAGGGTGGAAGGTGGTTTTTAGATCCACCAAATGTGGATCTAAAAATTGAATGGCTCTTGGTTGCTATTTTTGGCAACCAAGGCAACCACACATGGTAGAGAGTAATAGAGAACTCTAGGCTAGATATTTTCGTGTGGATGGTGTGTGTGGGTGTGTGTGGGTCGAAACTTAGGCAGCTAGGTTGATTAGGTTGGGTTCTAGTGGGTTTAGGTCAAGGTAGGTCTCAAATTAGGGTTATAAACCCTAATTCACTAAGGTAAAGTGCAATTAAACTTAATACAAGTTTAATTGGGTGTGTGGAAACTTAATTGAGAGTAAAACAACTCAATTAAGTCAGGTCTAGGTCAATTGGACTCTCACTGAGTCCAATTGGACAGTGTGTGCTGAGATCAGGGCTCAATTGGACTCAATGAGTCCAATTGAATAGGCTGATGGAATTGACTAAGATCCAAGTCAATTAGGTTTAGTGAGGACCTAATTAGGTCCTTAGGGAGGTCTAGAGGTGATGTACTAGGGTTAGGGCACCTTAATTTAGGTTCCTATGGGGTTGGAATTGGGTTTAGGGACCTAGAGATCCAAGATCAAGGCTTAAATCTCAAAATAGGAATTGGAGAGCAGTATCAGACGTCTAATAATAGAATCAGACATCTTATACTCAAAAATCAAAAGTCCAGACTTATTTTCTGGACGTCCAATCAGAGTCAGGAAGGATTTCGATTTCTGTTTTGGGTATTCTGCAGAAATTGGACGTCTGACAAAGTGTCTGGACGTCCAATAACACTGCAGAAGTGGGTTTGAAGTGTGCGGGAGTTGGCTAAGGATCCTGGACATCTTAAAACTTATCTGGACGTCCAGAGAAGGGTTGGAATTGGGGTTTTAGGGCTTCCTAGGGTGTTGTGACCTAATCTAAGGGTGGCTAAGGCTTGGGGAAGTCTCTAGGCTATCCTAGGGCTAGGATGGACCTAAGCTCTTCACATTTTACTGCTTTATTCTACTTAATAAAGTAGAAAACCTTTAACCCCCTTACATTATTATTCCTACATCTAAACTAGGCCTTCTGCTCCAGCTTTGCTACAACTCCCGTTATTCCTGATCCAGGTTCAGATCCAGCTCCTGATCATCTTATTCCCTACAATCGACATAATGCACTTAATCAACACATTATAACATTATTTTATGCATAGCTAAAGGAAAGCAGTAAAGATGCAGATAATGTGTATGCATGCATGAATAACCCTAACTTATGCTAAATCCTAGCTTAATCTAGGCCAATTAAGACCTATGATTGCTGCGCAATCATACCCCCATGCCTAAATCTTGCTAGTCCCTAGCAAATGCAAGACTAAATTATTTACAGCAAGGGTCCCTAAGGGACTGGTTATTTTATCATGTGTTTGCATAGAGATTTTTCTCCCTTTTGTTTTCATCCTATGCTCTAGAAATCCAGACAATCGTGAAGATGCAGCTATGTAGCCTTTGCAGCGGATTCAAGTGAAAACTAATACACCTCTAAAGCCTGTACTTGACCACTAATAAAAATTCTAGTGGGATAGGCGAATTTCTTCCCTCAGGGTATTCAAGATATTTTATGAATTCCACCATGGCTTTAGGCTTAGGTAGAGAATCTTTGAGGGAAAGGATTGTATATTTGGTGGCTCATTATCACTTGGTGCTACATAGAGACTAGTACTACAGAATCTAGATTCTCGAATTACTAAGTAACTCAACTCAGAGAAAGACGAGAAAAACTATGCTCCCTTTTGATTCCTTTGTATTCATTCTCTCTTGCTCTTTTTCTTTCTTTTTATTAGAGCTCACAACCTCACCAGATTCACACATATGTTCTGTATTTGGTGGTCTCACTAGGCATTAATACTTTAATTGAGTTCTCATAACCCTAACACTAAATCGGAATTCCTCAGCCATTATTCAGGCGGTCAAAAACACAAGAAAAATAGGTTAAGGCCATATTTGGTGGAGCTCAATTTTGTTTGGTGGTATTGCCTCAATGCAAATGAAATAAATACTAAATATTCACTTCCAAAAAAATTTTTCTTCTTCTTTTTCTTTTTTTTCAATTTTTCTTCCTTTTCATCAATTTTTTTTTTTTTAGCATAGCACAACTGGCATACATTCATGAACTTTATTAAGGAGGCACTATTAGGGATTGGTGGTACTCAAGAGACATTGGGTGGCTTATTTGGTGGAAGTGCCTACTCACAGCACCGGGAGAGACGGATAGGACGGTGTATTTCTAACCTTGACATCAAGACCCTCCTTCAGCCGAGGATTCCGTAAAGAATGGTCATAACCATCCACCTTAGCCCTAGTTTTATGAAAACTCACTCTCCTCGTATTTGCCTTATTCGGTGGCTCTCAAAATTTTGCACCAAAAATGTATACGAGGGAATTGAGAGCGAAAACTATGTCTAAACTCAGAGTATCATTACCTAATTATCTAGGATTCCAGATTCCTTACACTAATCTTAGAGCACCAATACACTCTACTCTCATCTCACACTATTTGGTGGATTTTTGGAAGAAAATTAGCCTGACTCCCAAAACACTGTTCAAGGGTTCAGGAAAAGAAGCACTGCTTCTTCTCGACAAACTGAAGATGTTTATCAGCCTTCACCATGAATCCATTGCAAATTCTACGTGTGTGTGAAAAGTTGTACTAGATTCCAGATTACTGGAATCAACTAAAGGATAAAATTCCTAATGCATTCTCTTAATAAAATAATCTTATTCATGAATGCAATATCTATATATGCTATAAACATGTAACCTCGCATAATTTGTACTTCGTGAATTTCCCGTATCGAGTTACAATCAGCTTGACCCTAAATTTAGAACAAAAGGTGGGCGGGTGAGTCGGAAGTGGCTATTGCGAACGATTTCTATCTCCAATGCGAGCATTGGAGGTGGAGTCGGTTGTTCTTTTATTTAAGGTCCTAAAGTATGTTTTGCATGAAGCTCTGAGGTTTTCCTAAGTGTTGGCACAAAAAATTTTTTTCAGTTTTTCTGTATCTACCCCCCCATGCCTAAGTTCTTGCATGTCCTCATGCATGAATGTAAAAGAAAATAAATGCTACAGGGAGAGAATGGGTAAAAATCACCTGTAATTGCTCCTGAAATTATATTCAGCACCGGCCAACCTGTTAATATGCAATATAAAAGGGAAATATGCTAAAACAAAACTATGCTATGTAAAAAAATGATGGTGGAATGTGGGGCGAATGGTATCTATATGTGCTGAGTTTAACGCCTCCAGCTGGGCGAAAGCTCAATGAGATGTATCAATTCTTGTATAGGAGTCGGTCAAAATTAAGAGAAAGATGTGCTCGTATGCTCCTAGAATCAGTGGTCCAGAGATGTGGACCAGCTGATTGTGCACCCCTACTCAAAAAAGTCTAGCTATAAGAAAGTGTGGAGTGGTGGTGGAAAATAGAGGATAATCAGAGGGGGGATCATGATGTTGATTCAGCTAATTTATCATGTCCCAAAATTCAGCAGGAAGTTGCTGAGGGAGTAGATCAACATGTATCTCAGAACTAGAATCTGAGTCATAGGGATCCTCATAATGATAATTGACAACAAAGAGCATGCCCTCTCCAGGCTCTGGGTCATATGGGGGTATCCGTGAAAGTAGAAGATCTATGGGGAGGTCACTGAAATCCTCGTCAGAAATTACTTCGTCCTCATCAGTACTCATCTCTGACTCATCAGAGGCTGTCTCTTCAGGCTCCAGGTCGAGCCATTGACTAGGATGGTAGGTGCGTCCCCAGCTCATTCTGCTCGAAGCTTCACCCTCATATGCATTGGGCTCCTCAGTAATTCCTACCTCAGGTAGCATATTTATTTCTTTGTTCGATTTATCCATATCAACTTCTGGTTTTCGGATGTTAGGATCAAGGATAGAAAGTGTCATCTTAGAATCTCTAATATCCGAATTAGGGATGTAGGTGAAAGAAGAAGAGTGCAGATCAGAAGATGTTGGCTCTAGCACAGGTTCACCTACAATGGGAAGTGGTCTAGATTGATCAGTAGTGTCGCATGTAATGTTTGCCTCAAGATCCATATCCTCAATTGGATCTACTTCCCTTGTCTCGATCGGGTTATCTAACCCAAAAGGTGTCTCCCAGGATTCAGGATAATCTGATTGCGGCTCAGTCCTGGAGATATCAGTCCTTTCCTCCTCAATTTCAGATGAACCCATTCGGCATACTTCCTGCTCCTGTCTCATGTCCATGCTAGATTCTTTTTTCCTTGAGTGATCTTCGGGCATCTGCTCCAGAGAATCTTCTGTGTGTTCTTTCGACGTAGTTGTTTCAGATTCTTCGAGGTCTTCAATGCTATTTTCCACTTGATATCTCAAAAGCAATAGTTCTTGAGTTTCCCAATTTTGTCCAATTTGCCTTGTTATCTCTACTATTTCCTGAAGGAGCTCCATCACGGCTTGTTGATGCGGAATCCGACTTTGTCTTTGGTTTGGCTCAATGATAGCCTGGATTTCGCATAGATAGGATGTGGCCTTTTCCTTAGCACTCGCTATAGCTCTCTATATTCTATAATGTGGCCGCATATGCACCGGTAGCTCTTCAGGGGTTCCAGGGGGTGAATCAGGTCTACCCATGTTCCATGGGTGAGAAGCAGGAGTATGAAATCCATATCCTGGGTTATAAGATGCGATCCTTTGAGGGACCGACTAGTATGGGTCATAATATCCAGGGTTAGGATATGGGTTAACCATTTTGGTAACCCGAGGAGAAGGATCAAGCGAAGCGAAAAGTCATCTTCGCCACCTTGGGTTTTGATCCCAAGGTTGAGCTGATTCAGTGACCCGAGCTCTCAGATAAGCTCGTGGGTCCAGCTCTTCTGGATCCTGATTAGGTCCAGATCCAATGTTAGCCATTACAGCTCAGCAGATAGAAGAAATGGGGCGAGAAGATGGTCCGGGCGAGGTGACTCGCCTCCTTGGGAGTGGCTCCCAAGGTCCAACCAAGTGAGGTCGAAGTGACCTCCTTCCGTGCATACACCGCCCAACCCCTGGGTTGGTGTAGCCATGCAGAACAAGGCTAAGGCCTTGTCAATCAAATGGTCCTTACAAATCAGGTGACCAGATTTTTCGTTAGGGATTTGAATTCCTGAAGATAAGTTCGTTGCACAACCGACTGAATGTGAATCCCGCCTCTCAAGCTAACCTAACAACGGAACCGGAGGCGTAAGACAAAGGAAGAACCTTCCCCTTAACTAAGGGGAAGGTTCTTCCTTTGTCTTACGCCTCCGGTTCCGTTGACCCCCAAGCCGTAGTCATTTGACACTACCCCGCAGACTTAGTCACCAGGTTTGGCAAGAGAGATTAAACTCATCCAGTAGTACGACAACGAACTCAGGTTGATTTCGTGTTTTAAAATTAGTTTTTAACCCGTTTTCTTCAGTGGGGTTTGTGGTGAGTGGCCCACAAGGTGACCAAGCTCACCGGCTAACTAGAATTGATTAAGTCTAGGTTAGCCAAAAGTGTGGTCTCTAGTTGTGACCCTAAAGGTTCAACCTAAGTTGCATGCACTTCTAGGATTTTTTTTTATTTCAACAGACCACAAAAATAATGTAGATTCTCTGATAATAATTGGAATCCAATTAATTTGAAATTCTGCGAGTAGATTCCTATTTCAATTAGTTTTTCAGAGAATATTTTTTTGGAATTTTTACTGTTTCAACCGAACTTTTAGGGAATTTTAAATATCAGGGGGTCAGATTTGGAACTTTGACCCCTGGACGATTTTTTGCCTTGAAACAGTATCAAATGATCTTCAAAAATTCGGGAAAAATATGGAAAATAAAGCCAATTAGATCAGCTTTCAAACCCCACCACTTTCAGTCAAAACAGATTCACAGATTTCTCGGAATCACTTTTTTGAAATTTGAAAATTTTTAAATCTGGGTCAATCTGACCCCCGTGCACTTCGCGAATTTTTAAAAAAAATTTATATTCAGAGTTTTTTCAAAGTAACGGTGGCATTTGAAATATGGTTTGAAATTGAAGGCTTTGCTCAAATTTTCGAATTTTTCGCTAACAGATTTTTCGGCAATCGAATTTTCAAGTGAGATTTGAAATCTGGCCGAAAATCAGAAGGTGGTGGAAAAGCTTTTGAAGAGGTTTGAATTTGAAATTCAAGCCTTCCACCAAAAATACTTTTTTTTAAATCTTTTGCACTTTTTTTTATTTTTAAAAAAAAGAATTTTTCAAAAGATTCAAACAGAAATATCTCTTTTTTCTTTTTTTTTCTAACCTAGATTCAAAAGGAAACCTAAAGAGATTTTTTTTCAAAATTTTTTGATTTTTTTTTTTCACGAAAATAAGAAAAATCTCTCTTTTTTTCAAAAGAAATTGCAGGAAGTAAATCTAGTCCTAGGGTTCAGAAAATAAACCTGCTCTAAGAGAATGTGATGTGCACCTGACTTTCTTCGCCGCGCTCGATGTGTGCGCAGATCCCGTTTTTCTTCCGTGTTCCTGCACATCAACAATGAAGTAGAGGCAGATTTGTCAATGATAAGTAAAAGATCGAAATCAATAAAAATGACATTGCCTCCCCGGCAACAGCGCCATTTTGTTGGTGAAAATGTAGATCGTATTTTTGATAAAAGAGTCGTAGTATAGTTGCGAAATACGATCCAACAAAGATATTATTTTGAAAATAACAAGACTTTGAGTCCCGGTCGTTCATCTCTGGGAGGCGTTGTTTTTGTTTTTAAAATCGATCTTAAAGCCGCTCTACTTTATTTAAACGACATGTTGGTGCGTAATATATAGGCGGTTAAAGAACAGGCACTTAAATCACGCAAATATGATAATATTTAGCTCAAGGTGATTTCAAACACATAAGAGATATATATATAATGAAATTTCATTCATCGTGGGAGAGTTGTTGCACAAGGAAATCTAGAGGAAAGCTTATACATGAATGCTTAAAATTAAATCTAAAATTAAATCTAACTACCAGAAAACGATTGCATACAAGAATCAGCGGGGGGATTTCGCATGCATCATTGGGGGAGAAGTAAGACTACTCTACTAAGCAGTAAATGAAAGCAATAAAAATTATGGAGAGCATGATCTAGAGCTAGAAGAATAGAGGGCATTCAGGGGTGGTCCCCGATGGCCTTGGAGTGGTCGAGAGGAGAATGAGGGGCGGCCAATGTAGCTTAGGCCAACCCTTGGAGAGAAGTAGGGTTAATCCAACATCCCGGCATGGTGTCCTCCATTGTGGTGGTAGTGAGCTCGTGGAGGTGGAGTGAGTGGCTAAGTGGAGGTGGCGTGAATGGCACCAATGGAGAGCAATTGCCAAGGGAGTGAATGGGTGCAAATGGCCACCCAAGGGGTCTTTTTATAGACCTAAGGGAAACTCTCTAGAGAATTATGGAATTCTCTAGAGAGGCCTATGGTGGGATCTCGTGGGAGAGTGAGAGAGAGAGGGTGGAAGGTGGTTTTTAGATCCACCAAATGTGGATCTAAAAATTGAATGGCTCTTGGTTGCTATTTTTGGCAACCAAGGCAACCACACATGGTAGAGAGTTCTAGAGAACTCTAGGCTAGATATTTTCCTGTGGATGGTGTGTGTGGGTCGAAACTTAGGAGGCTAGGTTGATTAGGTTGGGTTCTAGTGGGTTTAGGTTAAGGTAGGTCTCAAATTAGGGTTATAAACCCTAATTCACTAAGGTAAAGTGCAATTAAACTTAATACAAGTTTAATTGGGTGTGTGGAAACTTAATTAAGAGTAAAACAACTCAATTAAGTCAGATCTAGGTCAATTGGACTCTCACTGAGTCCAATTGGACAGTGTGTGCTGAGATCAGGGCTCAATTGGACTCAATGAGTCCAATTGAATAGGCTGATGGAATTGACTAAGATCCAAGTCAATTAGGTTTAGTGAGGACCTAATTAGGTCCTTAGGGAGGTCTAGAGGTGATGTACTAGGGTTAGGGCACCTTAATTTAGGTTCCTATGGGGTTGGAATTGGGTTTAGGGACCTAGAGATCCAAGATCAAGGCTTAAATCTCAAAACAAGAATTGGAGAGCAGTATCAGACGTCTAATAATAGAATCAGACATCTTATACTCAAAAATCAGAAGTCCAGACTTGTTTTCTGGACGTCCAATCAGAGTCAGGAAGGATTTCGGGTTCTGTTTTGGGTATTCTGCAGAAATTGAACGTCTGACAAAGTGTCTGGACATCCAATAACACTGCAGAAGTGGGTTTGAAGTGTGCGGGAGTTGGCTAAGGATCCTGGACATCTTAAAACTTATCTGGACGTCCAGAGAAGGGTTGGAATTGGGGTTTTAGGGCTTCCTAGGGTGTTGTGACCTAATCTAAGGGTGGCTAAGGCTTGGGGAAGTCTCTAGGCTATCCTAGGGCTAGGATGGACCTAAGCTCTTCACATTTTACTGCTTTATTCTACTTAATAGAATAGAAAACCTTTAACCCCCTTACATTATTATTCCTACATCTAAACTAGGCCTTCTACTCCAGCTCTGCTACAACTCCCGTTATTCCTGATCCAGGTTCAGATCTAGCTCCTGATTAGCTTATTCCCTACAATCGACATAATGCACTTAATCAGCACATTATAACATTATTTTATGCATAGCTAAAGGAAAGCAGTAAAGATGCAGATAATGTGTATGCATGCATGAATAACCCTAACTTATGCTAAGTCCTAGCTTAATCTAGGCCAATTAAGACCTATGATTGCTGCGCAATCAGTTCTTCCTTTGGCTTGCACCGTTGATTCCGTAGACCCCACAACCACGATCGTTTGACACTTCCCCGTAGCCTAGTTACCAGATTCTACAAAGGGAATGAAGGCCAAGTGCCCAGCAAACAAAACCACACCTCTTGAGACTTAACCCAATCCTGCCTAAGACACGTCTACTCTGTTTTAATGGGACTAGGATAGTGCTTGTGCTTAGGTTATGTGATGAGGTGTTGCTTGGGGTGGTGCCTCTTAGTTATCCAATTCAAGTGTGTGTGCTCCTATCAAAACATGATTTTCAAGCAAGGATTTAAGATGTGGTGTCTTTTAATGTTTGTCCTTACTTTTGTGTCTTTTAGGGTTGGCGTGTCTTAATGTTTTCAGGCAAGTTTCAAGTGGGCACGCCAAGTTTTGCACACAATCGGTGAAAATAGATTTCCTTTAGTGTGAAGAGGCTCTAAAACCGTAATGTGCTCATCCTAGTGTTCATGCAATTTCTACCAGATGAGTTGATTTTAGGGGTGAGTGGTGCTGCCCAAGTCAAATCACGGTGGCTTCACAAACATCACTCAAAGAAAAAGAACACTCCAAAAGATTAGGTCTTTAGGAATGTTAGAATGTATTTTTTTTTTTTTGGGTGATGAGTTAAAGATGAGGATCAGGCAATCATTCACCACGCCAATTTTTTTTTATTTTAATTTTTTTTTCAGATTTTTTTAGGCAAGCAAACAACCACGGGTAGAGAACTACTCACAACCGGTCTTTTCTGTGGTTACTCCATCTCCACCGTCAGGAGTTGTGCTCCTTCGCCGTCCAAGTGCCGAGTTCCTACAACCATCAAGTAGAAGGAGAAAATGCGTTAGATGATGTGAGCATGGATGCAAAATGGAAGTGACAAAATAAATCCGTTGCCTCCTTGACAACAGTGCCAAAAATTGACGTGCTACAGACGTGTTTGTTTAAAAGGGTCGTTGTAGTTCATGTTCGCAACGTCGATTTTAAATGAAGAAACAGACATGAGTCCGAGTATCGAACACAGGGAGGCATGAAAATAGGATTTTTCTATCACTTAGTGTCACGGAAATGGCGAGTTTTCACAATCTTAACATGCGATGTATGCAATGCTCCCATGCCTCTTTCATGATGTGCTATTCATGCATATTATCTTTAAGACCAACCCCACTTGGCAGAATTATCATCGTAAAATGTAGTGTTATCACTAAGCGACGACGTCAACCTTGAGAGATGTCCACACACATAGAAAGGATGCGAAGAGGAGACCTGGATCCTACTTGCACAGGGCATTCTCCTTTGTCGTAGATTTTCTTTCATTTCAGTCTTCTCGCACTTGTAGCATCAGGGCTAATTTTTTAGGGTCTATCCCCACTTTCTTTAGCCACTAGGGCTATTTCTCTGTGTGTGAGCAATTCAATTTATGCCTGCTTTCTCTAAAAAGAATAGACCAAAAAATATCGAGTTGCCTGTTTAGGAGTTGTATATCCTTAGTTGTATGCTTTTAGAGGTGATTAAGCAACATACCAAATCTCTTTCCTTGCATTGCATTCATATCTGCACGAAGATTGCTAGAGTCAGGTACATCGTTCTGTCTTTGCATCCAACTCCTATTCATGCATTACATGTGGATTAAATCTCAAGACCACAAAATTGATTGAATATACCTAATTCAATGGTCGCCTAACTGAAATTGGGACTATTAATCAGATTCAACCTTAAAATCAAAATCACATTTGATCTAATCAAAAGGGACTTGTGTGCGATTCTTCCCAAAATCAAACTAATTTGCGGTGTGATGCACACTTCTGACACTGATCACGCACACTAGGCACTGCACTAGGTCTAGATCCCTTAAGGCTATAGGCATTGATCTCTTTATCAGTGCAAACCCTCCTATTTCACTTTGTGGTGGTGGTACTATCTTGTGACCAAGTGTTTTGATACTTCAAGGAGGAGGACACCCCGTAAAGGAACAAAAGGGTAGTTAAGAGGCATCGCATTCGCATCGCCTCAAAGGAAGGGTTTGCCCTACTTGCTTCCCTTAGTTCCGTCCTTGGAGTAACTTCTCACTAGATCACCTGAGAGTATCATTGAAGCAAGGTATAGGTCTTAGAGCACTCAAAGGTCGGATTAAGTTGCATAACTACATTGAATAAATTGTTTGGCCATCTATATCAACCAATTCTACCTCTGCCCCTCAAAATATAGTTCAGGATCTCAAGTCACCACTTTCCTCTTATACCACTTATGTGGGAATGGAGGGACATCTCCTTGACCCTTTTCGATCGATTTGTTGAGTGGAGGTTTCACTTACTCAATTAGCGAGAACTTGAATTGTGATTGATAGATATTGCAGGCTTGGTAGACATTCTCTTGAGGCTAATCTAGTGTTTGATCCTGAGCTTGAGAGAATCCTTAAGAGAGCCCACCAAAGAGAAAAGAGAGAAGAAATGGCTGATCAAAGAGCAAATCAACAAATGACCCTAAGGGACTACTTCATGCCGACCAACCAACCTGCTCAAGCACTAAGACGACTGACAGGGGATAATCCATATGAGATCAAGAGCAGTACCATATCCTTGTTGCCCTCCTTTATGGTACTTCTAGGGAGGACCCCTACCGGCATTTAGAGGAATTCACCAAGGTTTGCTCCAAGGTGGAACTTCAGAACTTTACTGATGAAGCTCTGATGAGGACCCTCTTTCCCTTCTCCCTTAAGGAAAGGCAAAACACTGGTATCACACCTTGGATGCAACGGTGAATGATTTGAATGCCCTTAAGGGAGACTTCTTGAAGAAATACTTCCCAATGAGAAAAACCAATCACTTCAAGAGGGAGATCATGGGTATTACTCAATTAGATGGGGAACAATTCCACGAGTCTTGGGAGTGCTTCAATGATCCGATTCGATTATGCCCTAATGTATCGAAAATTCATTGTAAAAAGATTTGAGTTTTGAAACTCGTCGTCATAGTGTAATTTTCGAGAAAATCTAAACAATCAAATAATTTTTACCGAAACTCAAAAGGAGTCTTGGGTCGAACACATGGAGGCTACGTCAATTCGAAATCCGCAAGTATTTTTTTTTATATTTTTTGTTTAAAGATGAGATAATCACAAATATTCTATTCTACTTATAATATAAACACTATAACTAGAGAAAGAGAGAGAGAAGAAAGAATAACTTTTATAATCAAAATAATGTTATTACAACTACAACTAGAAAGTAGGAAATCTAATCTAAAAAGTGATAAAGAGAAGGGGGAGAGAAGTTATCCTCCTCGACAGCTGCTTGGAGGACAAGCCGAACAGATGTCGCTTGGAAGGAGAGCGAAGATGGATGACGGAGGACAGATCGGGAATAACCAGGGGTGAGGCAAGGCATCGTCATCATGGGATCCACTTCTGGAGCAGGAGTGAGAAGATGACCATGGGTGCTCCACAAACAGGTGAGAAATGGACAAAATTTTGATTTACTCTAGAGGAGCATCCTGGGTTCGAGACACGTTTCTTTAAAGCTTTGGAGAGGAAGAGAGATGAAGGAAGGGATGAGAAGAATGTGGGGGTCGTAGGGCCTTTTTATAGGTGTAGAGGTTGGGAGCAAAAATGTCTTTTAAGGTTTAGAATATTAAATGTATCAGCCTTTAGTGATGAATATAAACGTCACTAAAGGCTAAAAGTGGGTGTAACATGTGGGCCCGCCCGCATCCTCCTATTCCTTTGCTTTAACGCACATCCACATTCAGACAACCTCAATCGTCTGATCACGAGATCGGATGGCTTAAGATGCATCCGCGTCCTCCCGCCTCCATCACGCACCTAATGCATGGGCGTGCTCTCACGCATTCGACCACGCATCTAATCACGCATGCATGAATCATGGCATCTGGTTGCGCCACGCAACGCTCGCATCTGCCACCCACTCGCAATCCAACGAAGCAATTTGAGTCACGCCTGCTCGCGCGTTCGATTTGAGGTGCACGGGGGCTCGACCCCGTGACCTCTGGTTCGCAAGCGTGCGTGAGAGCAACGCGTCAAGTCTTCCTTTGAGGCACGTTCTAAATTGAGGTACTCACGCTAATCCAACGACCCAAATTTGATGGCCAGTTGAGGAGAGGAAGCACAACAGTGATCCTTGGGCGATTTGGGCAGTTGAGATGGAGCCATGTGGCGCCACATGGCTCCATCTTGGCCATCCATTTTCTTTAACTTGTAGATGGTGTCACGGATGTTGGATTGGATCGATTTTCACGTTGTTGGGCTGCGATCGTCGATTCGAACCCATCTGTATGGTCAGATTTGTCATCTGAAGTACGGATTTACACCACCTAGTCCCTTGATCTCAGATCCTTCTCCGACTGCATCTGATGCTACGGAATTCCAATCGGGGTGATCTTGGAGTCGTTGAACTCCAATCGTCGCCCTAATCAGATACGTATTGTTGGAACTTCAATCCGAGGCCCCGATTAAATATCGACCTAACCCTAGCCACCAAAAAGAGCAAATTACTATACAATTTGTACAATTTGACCTAAATGTGTGATGTTGCATGTTATGCAATATTTACAATGCATGATGCTTCTACGTCACTAAGACAATGCATAAATAGACATTTTAGGTTACTTAGATGCATACACATCATGCCCCCATCATCAAGTGCCCAAATGGAAATTGGTAGAGAAGTTTTATACTGAACATCTGAAAGGCATAGGCAAACCATGGATGCTGCTTGTGCTGGAACCTTTCTTACCAAAAAGGAGGATGAGGCCTGGACATTATTTGAGTCACTGAGTGACAATTATATCCACTTGACCTCAGCTTATCATGATAGAAAACCTTCCATCCTCCAAAAGAAAGTGGAAGCTAGTGAAGCCGAGGCTACTCGGAATTTATCCTTCCAAATGCAATTGTTGAACTAGAACTTTGAAAGACTCATGACAAACCCTGATGCATTCTCGCAATTGGCTTCCCAAGTCCAGGCTCTTTCTAAATGCTCCATTTGCCAAAGCACTCTTCACGCCACTATTGAGTGCCATTTGGCTAATCAATTCCCCGAATTAGTTCAGGCAAACCTCAATGCTGCCCAAGGGTTTCGTCCACCTTCCAGGAATAACCCTTTTGGAAACACCTACAATCCTAGGTGGAGATACCATCCCAATTTCCCATTGAAGCAAGGTGATGCTTCCAACTCAGGGAATTCAAGAGCTCAACACACCCAACTCTTTCAAGCACAACAATTCCAACCTCCTCCTCAGCCCAACAATTATGAGATGGTTGACCTTAAAGCTATGATGAAAGCCATGCAAGAAAGCCAAAGTATGATCATTCAATCTTAGAATAAGGCAATCCAAGAAATGCAATCTCAAATTGGCCATCTTGTTGAGGCTGTTAGACAACATGATCCTGGGCCCTTTATAAGGGAGCATGCTAAGGCTGTGACCGTTCTGAGGAGTGGCAAACAACTCTCCAAACCTGATCTTACTCATACGATCACCCCTCCTACCAACTCGACGATCACCTACACATCCACCGAGGAAGAGCCACTCAGCCCCTCCTCGCTTGAAATCACCCATCCAGAGGATGTTATCCCCATTCCGCCCCTATCCCACCATGACAACCTCTCTACCCAAAGTCCAAGAGTGCCCTTTCCTGAGCGCTTATCTGCCCCTGAGGCACCTTTTGGTGGATCATTTGGAGCAAAAGATGGGATGGACAAAATAATGGAGACATTCAAGCAAGTTCACGTTAACTTGCCTCTATTGGATGATATCAAGCAAATCCCGTCCTATGCTAAATTTCTGAAGGATCTTTACACACAGAAGAGAAATTCAAGGAAATAGGTCCAGGCTAAGGTCGTCCTACCCAACTTAGTCAACTTGGTCCCACAACAAAGTACACCCCCCAAAATGAAGGACCCAGGAGCCCCATATATTTCTGTGGTCATTGGAGACCAACACAACGATGAAGCTCTCCTCAATCTGGGCACAGGGGTTAATATATTGTTGAACTCGATCTATGAGCTATTAAGAGGGGGTGAATTGAAGCCTAGTCCTATTATTCTCCAAGTAGCTGATAGATCGTTGAAGACACCACGCGAGCTTTTAGAAGATGTCTTGGTGAAAGTGGAGGACTTCTTCTTTCCCGTCAACTTTTTGATATTGGATACTGACCCATCCAACATGCCCACCAGACCTTCGATTATCTTAGGGAGTCCCTTTTTGGCTACGGCCAATGCATCCATCTATTGCAAATCAGGCGCGCTAAAGATGGGCTTTGGGAACCGAAAAAT
The DNA here is from genome assembly GCA_037157565.1 of Thalassia testudinum. NCBI lineage: Eukaryota > Viridiplantae > Streptophyta > Magnoliopsida > Alismatales > Hydrocharitaceae > Thalassia > Thalassia testudinum. The sequence continues at coordinate 24,248,903 of JAZHRO010000019.1, read as the reverse complement.
CTTGCTGAATGTGTTTGATGCCTATAAACAACCCAGATTGGAAGATTATTCCCAAATCGAGGTGATCGATTAAATTGTCGAGGAGACAACACCAGCTCTTTTGTGTGATGATCCCCTCCAAATGGTCATTTCTAAGGACCATACCCCAAATCTTGAAGGAGAGGGAGACATGCCAAAATTAGAAGAGTTATTAGGTGTCAAAGTCGAGTCCCTCTCCCCTCCATGGACAATCAAGGTAGATCCGCTACCGGAGGTAGGGACATCGAACATAATTCCCTCAATTCAAAAAGCTCCCAACTTGGAGCTTAAACCACTTCCAAAGACCCTCAAATATGTTTTCCTTGGCCCCAATGATACACTCCCTGTCATCATCTCGACTACTCTATCTGAGACGTAGGAGGGAGCATTGATTGAATGCCTAAGATGGCACAACGAAGCTATTGCTTGGACTATAGCAGACATCAAAGGGGTTGACTCAACTCTCTACAAGCATCACATTTACACGGATGACTCTGTGTAACCCTTCCGAGATATGCAAAGACGGTTAAACCCCAACATGCGGGAAGTGCTGAAGAAGGAAATCCTAAAATGGTTGGATGCAGGGATAATCTACCCCATTTCTAATAGTAAATGGGTCAGTCCTATTCACGTGGTGCCCAAAGGCAGGATTCACGATAGAGACCAACGAAAAAGGGGAGCAAGTCACCACCCTGTTGGTGCTAGAGCACCACGATCGTTTATTTTGATGATAACAAAACACGTGTCTTTTAACATTTGCATTTGAGTTCTAGTTTTCAGGTCAAATTGCAAATAGAGACAAGTGTTTAGATGGAGCTCGAGCTTGCATCCATGGCGGATTGGAGGAGCTGGACAAAGGCGGAGGAGATTCACAAGGAGCGAAAGCTTGAAGAAGGAGATGAAGAATATGATAGATTTCATTTTATCTTGTTCTATGTAATTTTGTTTCTTTATTTTACTCTTTATTTTTATCTTAGATTTTATGTTAAAGAGCCTCAAAGAACCCTTAAAGTAGTCCTAGGAATACCTGCACTACCCTAGAATACTTAGGCAGACATTTGATGCCTTTGCCAAACGTCCAATTAGTGAAACATTGCTGCCTTAGTAAACATTGAGGAAATGACCGTTAGCCTCGTATCAGACGTCCGTAGAGGACCCCAGACATCTGATACATGACCGTTTTGCCTCGACTGACCCAAAATCTTCCTTCAGAGATTTTCTAGCCGTAGTACTTCCTTGGGAATCCATTTCCACATAATAATAGGTTTCCAGATGTCTAGACCTAGTGCTAGACATCCTGTGTGTCGTCTGATGGACATACACTAGAACCATGTTTAAGTCTAATTCAAATAAGGAAGGAAACCTGCCTAGAATCAGACGTCTAACTTAGTTCCCAGACGTCTTAAACGGGTTTTCCAAACGTCTGATGCTAGGACCAGACGTCTGATGACCCTGTCAGAATCATGATTAATTCTGACTACAGCCTGATTTTCTTTGGATTTGCACCCAACGGCTATGAAAGCCTTCCAAGGCCTTCCAAAGCCTTCCTAGGCCCTCTATAAATAGAGGACCCCTTAGCTTGTTCCCACACCCAAGACACACCTTGCAAGAACATTTCCACTCATTTGTGTGTCAAATTGAAGTAGAAGAAGCACTTGCTCTCAAAGGCTTGTTTCCACATCCAAGTGCCTCATCCAACTTGCGCACCTGCTCTCCCTCTACGACCACAAGAGCAACAAAGTCCAGCCGCGTGGTTCACGCACTTGCATCGTCACATCGACGCACTTCTACCAAAGGGAGGTTTCCTAACTCCTATAGAAGCTAGGGTTAAATATTTGAGGCTCTATAGGATTGTTGTACATTTTATTGTCTTTGGTTGGATATTTGCTTTGCGAATTCCCATCTCCTTTGCGAGATAAATTCCTTCTTGTGAAGAGAAGGGGTTTTGAGGAACACTACCCTTGGTCTAAGTAGTGTGGTTGTAATTGAGGTTCAGTCACCCTCATTCAAGTGACTGGGTTTAGTGGATTTGATCGACTAGGCCAATCGGGAAATCCTAACTCGAGAGGGTTAGGTGGTGGTTTTCACCCGGTTTGGATTTCCACCTAAAAATACTTGTGCTTATTATGTGATTGCTTATTTTTGAGATTGTCTATTTTAATTCCGCACTTTATATTACGTCATGCATATCTCACCCCCTCCAAGTAGGAAATTACACACCCAACCCACAACAGGATGGAAGGTATGCATAAACTACCACTGCCTTAACACTATTACCCAGAAAGACCATTTCCCTCTACCGTTTATTGATCAGAAACTAGAGAGATTGGTAGGGAATAAATACTTCTATTTTCTCGATGAATATTCTAGGTACAATCAGATTGTCATCTTTCCAGACGACTAGGAGCACACTACTTTCACGAGTCCTTATGGCACAATTGCCTTCCGCCGAATGCCATTTGGACTATGTAATGCTCTGATAACATTTTAGTGGTGTATGATGTCCATCTTTTCGAACATGATTGATAAGTTCATAGAAGTTTTCACAGATGACTTTTTCATATATGGCTCATCGTTCGACTACTGTCTCTCGCATTTAGAAAAAGTTCTCACCCGCTACGAAGAGATAGGATTGGTGCTCAGCTAGGAGAAAAGCTATTTTATGGTTCAGTAGGGCATTGTTCTTGGGCATATAGTGTTTGAATGAGGTTTAGAAGAGGATAAGGCCAAGGTTGAGTCTATTTCAAAGCTTCCACCGCTTACCAAGGTTGATGTGCATACATCTGATTAACCTAAAATGTCTATTAATGCATGTTCTTAATGTCACATTAGCATCATACATTGTAAATAGTGCATAACATGCATAATTATGCATTTAGATCAAGTTGTATAAATTGTATAGTAATTGTCTCCTTTTTATGGTCAGGGACAGGGTGACTTTTTATCAGGGCCTCGGATCGAAGATCCAACCATATGGATCTGATCAGGGTGACGATTAGAGTTCAACGACTCCAAGATCACCCTAATTGAACATCCATAGCACTAGATAGAGATCGAGGAACCTTAAAGAGCAAGGGCAAAGATGGTGTTAATCCGCATCTCAGATGACAAATCCGATCACACAGATGGGTTCGGTCGACGATCGCAACCTAACAGTGTGAAAATCAGTCCAATCCGGCACCCGTGGCACCATCTACATCACTCTGAAGATAGACAGCCTAGATGGCACCACGTGGTGCCATCATAGTAACCAACACCAGCCACAGCCCTCCTTCTTCACCTACTCGATAAATCCCATCCAACGGCCGAGATCGCGCCACGCCACCGCTCATCCAACGGCCTCCTCTTCTGAAGGTGCATGCTACGTTTGACCTCGACCGTTGGATGAAGATCCAACGGCCAAGCGTGCTTGAGCCTATGTCAAAACCGTGACCATCCACCGGCTTAGAGCAGTGGTTGCACGCCCATGGGCGAGGCAGAGGTCGCGGGATCGATCCCCATGGTGCCTCAAATCAAGGCGTGAGCGTGGAGCGGGCAAGCGATTAGAGCTGCGCAATGAAGATCTAGCGGCGGGAAGCGAGCGATAGTGCCCACGCGCAATCAGACGCATGGCGCTTACGCGTGATCGCATGCGGGCACACGGTGCAGGCGTAGCCACTTTAAGTCGTCTGATCTCTTGATCAAACGACTGAGAGCACGCGATCGTGCGAGTGTGTTGAAGGGCACGCAGGTGAGGGGGGGCGCAAGCGACACGCACATCGGCCACATTCAGGCCTTTAGTGATGGATAAATTTGTCACTAAAGGTCCTAAATTAATGTTTTTCAAGTTGTAATGTCCAAAATGCCCCCACTCCAAGCAACTATAAAAGGAGACCCCCTCTATATGGATTTCTCATCCCTTCCTTCTCTTCTCTCCCTCTCCAAAGCTCAAGAGAAGCTTGTCCCACACCCGAGATGCTCCTTAAGAGCTAAAATCAAGTTTTTGCCCCCGTTCCGGAAGTCGATCCTATGACGACGACGACGTGCTGCCTTGTTCCCGTTCCTCCTGCTTCGACCTCCTTCTTCCCACTCCGTTCCTCGTCTTCCAGGCGTTATCTCGTCTGGCTCGTCCTCCAAGCGATCGTCAAGGAGGCTAACTTCTCTCTCCCATCCCTTTTTCCTGCTTTCTAGAGTAGAATTTTCCTGCTTTCTAGTTGTAATAATTTCTCGCTTTCTAGTGTAATCTTTTCTCGCTTTCTTAGTTGTAAAAATATTTTGCAATATCAAGTGAATGTTTTCCCTCTCTCTCTCTCTTATTGTTTATATTGATTCTATTTCATTGTGATTATTCCGCCTTTTAAACAAAAACACAAAAAAATATAATTGTAAATTTTGATCGACGTAGCCTCCCTGAGTTCGACCTGGGATTTCTTTATGGAATTTTCGGTATAAATTTTATTTGTTGAAAGGATTTCTTCGCTACTCGAACTACGACAGGTTTTCAAAACCAACTCCGATAGCGTAGTCGTCCGACGTTCAATATTTTGACGCCATTGCCAGGGAGGCAACGATTTTCCGATCTTTTCGCATTTCATACACTTTACTATTTTCTAACTTGCTTTCTCTCATGTCTATCTTTTTGCAGATACCTCTATCAGGGAATCCTCAAGCGGTAGATTGGAGTAAAGTGCAGTTGAAGACGACTGTAAGTGCTCCCCATTGTTTCCCCCTCCATAGATTTCATTTCATCACATTAAATTCAAATTCCAATTAACCTAGGTGTTTGCATAAATCCTAAGATTAGTTTGGTTGTTTGGATTTCCACTCACATTCATTTCACCCTTGCATATAAAAAAAACAAAAAGATATCTTTGTGGGGTAATTCAACATACATACAACATACACCCACATTCAAGGCACTTAACCTAATTGATTTTCTTCTACTCAACCGGATTCTGATCTATGGAACCGGTACACAAATCAACACATAAAAGAGTAGAAATCATTCTAGGTTGATCATTTCTGTGTGCCTAACTCAGTGGTGCAATTGTGGCCAATTGTTTGAGTTGTTTGGGTCGCACCACTCAATCTAAACCAACTCACCAAGTAGTTTCCTCTTAGGGTTTTCAATCTAGGTTCATACCAGGCACTCCACTTTATTTCTGATTTTAAAAGGAAAGAAATCTTCACCTGTACTTGAAAACCTGGTTTGCCTCAAACTTGATTGAATTCAACCTAATTCTAAACCGTAAAAGCTACTTAAGCAAGATTTGAACATTAAAATCTACTCGTCACAAATAATCTTGATTGAAAACTCTGGTTGTGCACGCACTTACACATACTCAACTGATCATTAAGGGCACAACCCATTTTAAGGGCCCACCACATTCCATAAGCACTACATTCCCAGGCCTCAATAAAATCAAGTAGACGTTGGCCTTAAGGACTGATTCGCTCTTCGGGGCCTAGTCTGAGATTGTTTACGATTAACCTGCTTATACCAATCAATCTGATGTCTAGCTAGGGGAGTAGCGTCAAATGACCACGGCTGGGGGGTACACTAGGAACCGGAGGCACAAACTGAAGGAAGAACCTTCTCCCCAGTCCCGCCTTCTAACTGGTTGGATTGAGCAGACACAATTAGAGTAAATCGTTTATAATCTTAAGGCGAGTTTTAGGAGTTTGTAGATCCTTAGGCTACCCCACTTAAGGACAAGCTTGTTTTGTTGTGCTGCAGGGTTCTTATCCCCAGTCCTTCTAACCTTTTCCTAGTTTATGCTGGGAAGAAGGTCATTGAATCCCCAATTGGAAGGACCACTAGAGTATTCTAGGAGGCGTAGATTGGATTTTGGCCAAAGTTATCCCATGGCCGATCAACAGCCTCCTCTGCCCCAGGATCCACAGGAGGTATTTCGAAGGCAGCTAGAACAAATGCAGAGAATGCAAGAATGGTTCCAAAGAATGCAAGACGCTCAACCCTTGAAGGATTTTTATGATCCTTCAAATTACGGGGAACGTCCCGACGTCCAGATTCCTGCCAAAGACATAGAAATCAAGCCCCATGTGTTAAGACTGATCAAACATTTTCATGGGCTTGGCTCTAAAGACCCGTTTCAGCACTTGGAGAATTTGACCACTTTGGTCCAAACCACTGATAACACCACGTAAGGGGGTAGTAATTAGGTTGAATATGGCCCATCTTTAGAATAAAAGGCACAACATAAAGTAGAATAGGAGCATTGCATGCATCAAGTACCAAGATTGCTTATAAACTGTATTAATGGCCATTTGTGTAAAGCCTTTGTCAAAGCAGGCCTCAGATGAGCAACCGGACCGCACGGATGGATTCAGGACGACGAACGGAGTCTAACGGACTCAAGATCGGCCAAATCCGACATCCGGAGCTCCCACAATGGGCCCAAGAAATCCTGACCGTTGATCTGGAGATCAACGGCCTAGAACGCGCCACGTCGCCCCGCCCCCGCCGCCCGCACGCCCCCAAGCCAGCCAAGGACGCATCTCGGCCGTTGATCTTCGATCGAACGGCCGAGATCCGCGCGCTCGCCCGCGGTCGCCGCGACAAAGCGCGGGCGTGGCGCAACGGTTAGCGCGCACGCCCACGTTGCGGCGACGCGTGTTCGATTCGCGTGGAGCGAAAATCATTTGCGGGCGAAGGGCGCGGCAAAATTGAGCCGCGCGATCAGAAGCGAGCGGCCAGGATTGCGCCACGCGGCGCGACGACAGCGCCCCAACTCCCACGCGCGCGCGCACGCCCGCGCGCTCGAAGCGCGATCCTAGCGCAGGCGCGGGAGGATCTCAGCCATCCGATCATCAATCGGACGGCTCTCGTTCGACAGCCACGGATCGCGCCTGAAGAGAGAGAGGGGCGGGCGGCTGACCGGCGGCAGAAGGCCTTCACCGACGTATATGGAAGCGGTTTTAGCAACGTTCTGGATGTCGCTAAAGCACATTCTTCTTTTAGGAAGCCCTTAACTCTATTTAAACCCCCTTCTACCACCATTCAAGGCATCCTCTCCCACTTGCAACTACTCCACTCCTCTCCTAGCTAGTCTTAGGCACTCTTGTAATCGCCGGAGACGACGAGCCGCCGACGGAGCCTCCTCCACCGCCGTGGCTGCCTCGTCGCTCTCCACTCTCTCTCTACCTCTCTCTCTCTCTTTTAAGCTTTCATTTACTTTTGTTGAAGCATGTATTTAATATTGTAAACCATGAACTATGAATGCATGTTTAATGAAATTATTTTTCATTTAGTTGCCTTTTTAATTTCTGTTTAAAGTGCATGATCAAAACCAAGAGCTTTCTAACCCTAAACTCTCTCTATCTCTCGCTTTTCAAAACCGTTTCTTTCGCAAGCAAAACTCCGCCTTTTTCGTGGCAACAAGTGGTAAACAAAATCCGATTTCCACGCCTCCCTGAGATCGACACTCGGACTCACCTCCGTTTACTTCTTTTAAAACCGACGTATCAAGTGCAACTATAACGACACCTCTTAACACACACGCACGAAGGCACGTCAGTTTTTGGCGCCGTTGCCGGGGAGGCAACGGATTTGTTTTATCACCTCCATTCCACCTTCATTCTCATATCGTCTAATGCCCTACTTTCCTTTTTACTTGACGGATGCAGGAATTCGGCGCATGGACGGCGAAGCGACGCATTCCACTATGGTAGCAAGGAAGTAGACGCCTCGAGGACCGATAGTGAGTACTCTCTCTCTCTCATTGTTTGCTTGCGTGAAAAAGCTAAAAAAAATCATAAAAACTGAAAAAAATTGGCGTGGCGAATGATTGCTTGACCCACATTCTTAACACACCACCCTACAAAAAAATGTACACTCTAATATACTGGACAAATTCTTGGAGTGTTCTTTTCTTTCTCTCTTGAGTGGTGTTTGCGAAGCCACCGTGAGTTGACCTGGGCCGCACCACTCAACCCTAAAACTGACTCATCTAATAGAAGCTGCATGATTATCAGGATGAGTACACTAGGGTTTTAGAGCCTCTACAAAATAAAAGGAAATCTACATTCACTAAGTTGTGTGCAGAACTTGACGTGCCCACTGAAACTTGTTTGAAAAAATTAAGACACGTCAACCCTAAAAAGTACTTAAGTAAGGATGAAACACTAAAAAGACACTATATCTTAACAAATCCTTGCTTGAAAATCATGTTTTGCTAGAAGCACACACTTTGAAAGTAGAACATTAAGAGGCACCACCCCAATCAATGCCTCATCACATCACCCTAAGCACAAGCACTATCCTAGCCCTTTAAAACTGAGTAGACGTGCCCTAGGCAGGACTGAGTTAAGTCTCAAAAGGTGAGGTTTTGTCTGCTAGGCACTTGGCTTTCATTCCCTTGGTAGAATCTGGTGACTAGGCTGCGGGGCAGTGTCAAACGACCATGGTTGTGGGGTCTATGGAACCGGAGGCGTAAGCCAAAGGAAGAACCTTCCCTGCAATCCCCTCGTAATCAACCTGGCCAGATTAGCCTTGAGAAGGGAAGTCCAGTGCTTACGGACTTAATCACCCTTTGTGAGATTTCTAGGTCTCCTAAGGAATACACCATAAGGATTAGGCTTGCGTGCTTGATTGAAACACATTTCTCGCATCTGTCGCCCTCCGCATCCCCTCCAGTTCTTCTCTAGTGTATGCACGGGAGGCGCTCACTGCATCCCGAATTGTGTGTTTTGGGGCAGGAATCTAGGCGACGTAACTCTGTTGAAAACATGGCTGAACCTAGGGTAGATGAGGCTGAAGATCAACCCCCACCAGATGCTATGGCTGTCGTCCAGGCTCAAATCAATGCTAACCATCGGCTTCAGCAACGACAAATCCACACCATCATGCAAGCCATACAACGGTTACAGAACCCGCAAGAACAACCACCACCTTTCAATGACATACCAGGACAACCACCACTTGATTTACCACCATTTCAGAACCAGCCAAGACCCCTCCGTGATTTCTATAACCCTTCTGCCATTAGAGTCGAGCCACACCTTAGGATCCCCGAAGGGGGAGACGATTTTGAGCTAAAACCTAATGTATTAAGTCTAATCCAGAGCCACTTTCATGGAAGCTCAAATGAAGACCCCTTTCAGCACCTAGAAGATCTCGACCGCATAGCAAGAACAGTAAAACCTAGGAACATTAGCCTTGATATTGTTCTAATCAAGATGTTCCCTTTCTCATTAAGAGACAAGGCTTCTCATTGGCTTAGAACCCTAGGTAGACCCATCACCACCTGGGAGGAACTGAGGCATGCATTTTTAAAGAAATTCTTCCCCATAGGAAAGACCAATGCCCTCAGAAGAGCTATCACTACCTTCACACTCCAGGGTGGGGAACAATTTCATGAGGCGTGGGAAAGATTCAATGAACTTTTGAGGAAATGCCCACACCACGAAGTTCCAAGGTGGCAATTGGCCCAGATCTTCTACCACGGTCTGGATAGCAACCTACGGAACTTCGTCGATGCCTCATGCGGGAGAAACTTCCTAAACAAAGATGAGGAGAGCGCGTTTGAGCTCTTTGAGTCTATGAGCGAGAATTCGCTCAACAATGCCTCCATGAACCAGTTTAACAGATCCAGTCAACCCCGTGGTGGGATTTATGAGGTGCAAGCAAATTCTGGAATGGTTGACATGGACATTATTGCCAAAAAGTTGGATCGAGTGGAATTGGTGGACAAGAAGATTGATGAGCTTCTAAACCAGACCAGGAACCCCTTGCAGACTTTCACCCTAGCAAAAGGAGCACATAATGTTGACCTGGTCCAACCCTTCACCCAACTAAACCTGGAACAACCCCCAACCATGTTCCAAGGAGGGACCTTTGCTCCCTCGACCCTTGATTACTCCCTTCCTTCTTCATCAACATCGGCTATTCTAGAAGATGTGCAAGCCGTCCAAGGATATGCAAAACCTGACCCTTTCTCCAACACTTACAACACCGGCTGGCGTAATCACCCCAACTTTGGTTGGACAAACCAGAAACTACCGCAATTCCAAAACCAGCCCAGGCCAAACCAACAGCCACACTTGCCCCCCTATCAGCAAGGACCACCAGTTAGACCCCAATATAACCAAAATAGGGCGGCCCCTCCCCCACAAAACCAAATGGACACCCTAATAAAGATGATGGCTGACATGAACCAAAAACATCAGGAGGAAATGGCCTTGGTAAAGGGACAGTTAAGCCAACTCTTGGACTGTAAACAGCAAGGATCTCTACCTTCCCAACCACAACCAAACCCGCGAAACATAATTAACAGAGGCCCCAATTCGCAAGGGTTCCAAGGCAACCCCGGGTAGGCTCATATGGTCCAACCGGCTCCACAAACACCTCCTGGGTTTGGCGCCTCTTCATCCTCATCTTCTCAAGGATCACCCCATGGCCCCAATGCCTCTGCGAATGCGGTGACCTTGAGAAGCGGCACCAAAACCCAGGATCCCAAATGGCCGACTCTCCCCGAGACTTTACCCGACTTAGAAGAAGCACCAACCAAGGACCCAAACATGGAACCAATCCAGACACCCTATCCTGAGGCCTTGGAAACAATCAAGAGAAAAAAGAATACTGTGGAAACTGAGGAGCTGATGGAAATTTTTAAACAAGTACAGATTAATATTCCGCTTCTAGAAGCTGTCAAACACATCCCCGCTTACGCCAAGTTCTTAAAGGATGCCTGTACACCCAAGCGTAAGCCGAGACCTCAAGCACCTAGGAAGGTTGTACTCTCTGAGCAAGCCAGTTCCGTGATATCAAGCAACCTTCCACTCAAACGAACTGACCCAGGAGCACCCCTGATTTCCTGCAACATCGGGGACATGACATTTTATAGAGCGCTCCTGGACCTAGGTGCTTCTATCAACCTAATTCCCACAACCTTGTACCACCAATTTGGTTTTGGGGAGCTGGCACCAACCCCTGTCACCATCCAGCTGGCGGATAGATCAGTGAAAACCCCGAAGGGGGTTGTCGAGGACGTGATTGTACGGGTCAAGGACTTCTATTTCCCAGTCGACTTTTTGGTGCTCGACATGGAAGTCCCTGAAAAATTACAGAACGCACCCATAATCTTAGGCAGACCTTTCTTAGCCACGGCTAAAGCAAACATCGATTGCGACACGGGATGTATGGAAATCGCCTTCGGAGACAGGAAAATGCAATTAGATATCTTCCGGGCGACAAAGTCTTTTGATTGTGATTACATTGAGGAACATGATCCCGTGGAAACTTTAATCGAGGAATGCCTTACCCTCAATTCTGTCTCAGACCACCAAACCCGTAGTTCTGACTCGCCACCATCATTACCTGTGGACCTCTGTAAGGCTGAGTATCATCCCATGACACCATTTGAAGAAATCAATGTTGATCAACTACCGCCCTTTCCATTCCCATCGACTGTGGTCCCACCCGCACCTGAACTTAAACCATTGCCCGAGAATCTCAAGTACGTCTTCTTGGGACCTGGCCAGACCTTCCCAGTGATTATTAATTCCCATCTAACCAAGGATCAGGAACTAAGGTTGACTGCAACTCTTTCAGAACATCGGGCCGCCATTGGTTGGACCATCTCAGATCTAAGAGGAATTAGCCCCACCTATTGCACCCACAAGATTTACCTGGAAGACGGGGCCCGACCTTCCCGCCAGATGCAGAGACGGTTAAACCCTAACATGCGGGAGGTCGTTAAAAAAGAAATTATCAAGTGGCTCGACGCCGACATCATCTACCCTATCTCTGATAGCCCCTGGGTGAGCCCCACTCAAGTGGTTCCAAAGAAGGCTGGGCTCACCGTTGTCACTAATGATCATGGCGAATCCATTCCCACCCGCACCACCACCGCATGGCGGGTGTGTATTGATTATAGGAAGCTTAACGAAGCCACTAAGAAGGACCACTTCCCCTTGCCATTCATTGACCAAATCCTTGAAAGATTGGCAGGGCAGAAGTATTTTTGCTTCCTGGATGGATATTCAGGATATAACCAAGTCGCAATTGCTCCGGAAGATCAGGAAAAGACCACATTCACTTGCCCGTATGGCACATTTGCATTCCGTCGAATGCCGTTCGGGTTATGCAACGCACCCGCAACCTTCCAGCGTTGCATGCTAGCCATTTTTTCAGAAATGGTGGGTGAATACTTGGAGGTCTTTATGGATGATTTCTCTGTATTCGGGAATTCATTCGACCATTGTTTGAGCAACTTGGAGAAAATCCTGAAACGATGTATCGAGGTTAACTTGGTGTTAAGTTGGGAAAAGAGCCATTTTATGGTTCAAGAAGGAATTGTCCTCGGACACATCGTTTCGCATAAGGGCATCGAGGTAGATCGAGCTAAGGTTGATTTAATTTCCAAACTTCCTCCACCTAGTTCGGTCCGACAGATTCGTTCTTTCCTAGGACATGTTGGCTTCTACCGAAGGTTCATCAAAGACTTTTCCAAACTTTCCAAACCCTTGACCGACCTTGTAGCCAACGACGCAACTTTCCACATGTCTCCTGATTGCACCCAGGCTTATCAGACCCTCCGGGACTTAGTCTCCACCGCACCTGTACTTCAACCCCCAGACTGGTCCCAGGAGTTTGAGATTATGTGTGACGCATCAGATTTTGCCATAGGCGCTGTCCTGGGACAAAGGCAAGACAAGAAGCCCGTGGTGATCTACTACGCGAGCAAAACGTTGGACGAGGCCCAGCGTAATTATATGGTCACAGAAAAAGAGTTGCTTGCTGTAGTCTTTGGACTGGAAAAATTCCGATCATACTTGATGGGATCCCACGTGACTATCTACACCGACCATTCAGCCATCCGGCACCTGTTGGCCAAAAAGGACGCAAAACCCAGGCTCATCAGATGGATCCTGCTTTTGCAGGAATTTGACCTGGAAATCCAAGACAAGGCCGGATCGAAAAATGTGGTGGCTGACCACCTGTCAAGACTTCATCCAGACCACATTGGACCCTCCCTACCTCTATCTGATACCTTCCCTGATGAACACATCCTAGCCGTGCAAGACAAGAAAATGCCATGGTATGCTGACTATGTCAACTACCTGGTTATAGGACAAACCCCGCACAGCTGGTCCAGACAGCAACGGGACAGGTTCTTGGCTGAGGCCAAGCACTATTTCTGGGATGATCCCATGCTGTTTCGCCTCTGTGCTGATCAGATCATCAGGAGGTGCCTCCCCGAAGATGAGGTTCAGAGTGTGCTTTCCTTTTGTCATGACCAAGCATGTGGCGGCCATTTCTCTGGCAAGAAAACAGCTGCAAAAGTTTTGCAGTCTGGATTTTATTGGCCGTCCCTATTCAAGGATGCACACATCTTTGCCAAGACTTGCTCACGATGCCAAACACTAGGGACAATGACCAAAAAAGATATGATGCCCCTTCAGCCCATTTTGATTGTCGAAATTTTCGACGTTTGGGGTATCGATTTTATGGGCCCCTTTCCACCATCCAACGGCTTCAAGTATATCTTGGTCTCGGTAGACTATGTTTCCAAATGGATTGAAGCTGTCGCCACCCGACGATGCGATCACAAGACGGTCATGGACTTTGTAAAGAAGAACATCTTTTCCCATTTTGGAATACCCAAGGCCATGATCAGTGATGGTGGAAGCCATTTTATCCATTCCCAGTTCCGTGCCCTACTTAGAAAATACGGGGTAAACCACCGCATTGCCACCCCGTATCATCCACAAAAAAATGGGCAGACTGAGGTCTCAAACAGACAAATCAAGAACATTTTACAGAAGACTGTGAGACCTGACAGGAAAGACTGGTCCACCCGACTTGATGATGCCCTGTGGGCATACAGGACCGCTTTTAAGACCCCGATAGGCATGTCACCTTACCGCTTGGTCTTTGGCAAAGCTTGCCATCTCCCTATCGAATTGGAACACCGGGCTTACTGGGCTGTTAAGCAATGTAACATGGATCCCCAGTTAGCTGGTGCGCAAAGGACTCTTCAATTATCTGAGCTTGAAGAAATTCGTCGGGACGCCTTTGACAATAGTCGGCTATATAAGGAGAAAATGAAAGCCGTCCACGACCGACTCATTCATAGGAAAACCTTTGAGCCAAACCAACAAGTCTGGCTATTTGATGCACGCCTGAAACTCTTTCCAGGGAAACTTAGGTCCAAATGGACAGGACCATTTCGGGTGGTCAAGCCCTTTTCCAATGGGGCAGTCGAAATCGCCGATCTTAATACCGGGCACACCTTTACAGTCAATGGTCAAAGATTGAAGCATTTCCTGGCCCAGGTACCCCCCAAGGAAAGTGTCACCCTTGTTGAGGGCTGACACCAGGCACCGCCCAGCTGGAGGCGTTAAACTCAGCGCTTCCTGGGAGGCAACCAAGCGGATTCAGACTGATCTGGTAGTTTACGTCACTCAGGTACTATCTTTTTGAACCCTTTTGCATCCATGCATCTGCCAATGAGGACATTGTTCAACTTAAGCATGGGGGGGATGGTAAACTGCATAATCTTGAGCTTAATTAATCAGTCTGAATGAATAAATTAATTGATTAAAAAAAAAAAAAATGAATTTAGGAAGAAAAACTTAGGCATTAGAAACTTGTCAATAGTGGGAAATAATACAAAAAGAACTTAAACACTTAGACTTTTCAGGCCTTCAGGCTTAATTAGCCCTGGTGTCCATTAAAATATGGATTTAGCGGCGAACCCTTGCAACTTTAAGCTATTCTAATCCACCTAATAAATAAGGTAATAAGTATACGACTTATCAACTCACCCTCTAACTCAGGAAAACTTTGAGTCTAAGCATCTACACACATTTTTGCACAGACTCACTTCTCGGAGATTTTGACAGAAATTGGGTAGCTAATGAACTCTCTAGGGTGGTATGGCTGGCAAGTTGTCGTGGGTAACAGCCCATTGGCAGGTTGTCCAGAACCCAGCCACAGGCCATTTCTTTTTCACTGCCTCTAGGTACATTTGAGATTAGGGAAGCCACCTACGTAAAAAAAATAATAATTAAAAAAAAAAAAAGGGAAAAGAAGAAAAGAAAATAAACCACACTTCACCGCACAAGTATGGCTGGCAAGTGATCGTGGGTAACAGCCCATTGGTCGGTTGTCCAGAGCCCAGCTCAATAATTGCACAAAAAAAGAAGACCAAAAACACCTAAGGAAGAAGCGGGGAAGTAGTACAAGCCGGGGAGATATACACTGGAAAATCCTTGTGTTGACCCCAAGTAAAATGAACGCAGGGAGAAAGCTACCAATCGAACAAATACACCTTCAAGCAAAAATTTATTTTCTTTTCCGGTCACCTAGAGGCGTAGAAACTCGAAGTCTGTCTCAATTACCGTTAAGTAAGTCTATCACAACATTCACACCAAGATGCTTAGCACTTAGGGTTTTGACCGAGTTTTGGGTGGGTTGGGTAGCCGTAAAAAGTTACCAACCCACACTGAATTCTAAAAATTCTAAAAAGACATATATAGATATATACGTATACATAAGTATAGTTATATATATACAAAGCAAGGATTCGGGAGATTCGTATTTTGGCAGACACCCGGGCGCTGCTTAGTCTTTGTAGATTAAGATCTTCGTATAGTTCCTCTTATTGACAAGTAACGAAGTGCCTAAGCAATTACTTCTTGAATTCGCCAAAGAAATAAAGGCTAGAATAAACCTTGCTAGGGACTAGCAAGGAGTAAGCATGGGGGTATGATAACACCACGCAAGGGGGTAGTAATTAGGTTGAATATGGCCCATCTTTAGAATAAAAGGCACAACATAAAGTAGAATAGGAGCATTGCATGCATCAAGTACCAAGATTGCTTATAAACTGTATTAATGGCCATTTGTGTAAAGCCTTTGTCAAAGCAGGCCTCAGATGAGCAATCGGACCGCACGGATGGATTCAGGACGACGAACGGAGTCTAACGGACTCAAGATCGGCCAAATCCGACATCCGGAGCTCCCACAATGGGCCCAAGAAATCCTGACCGTTGATCTGGAGATCAACGGCCTAGAACGCGCCACGTCGCCCCGCCCCCGCCGCCCGCACGCCCCCAAGCCAGCCAAGGACGCATCTCGGCCGTTGATCTTCGATCGAACGGCCGAGATCCGCGCGCTCGCCCGCGGTCGCCGCGACAAAGCGCGGGCGTGGCGCAACAGTTAGCGCGCACGCCCGCGTTGCGGCGACGCGCGTTCGATTCGCGCGGAGCGAAAATCATTTGCGGGCGAAGGGCGCGGCAAAATTGAGCCGCGCGATCAGAAGCGAGCGGCCAGGATTGCGCCACGCGGCGCGACGACAGCGCCCCACCTCCCACGCGCGCGTGCACGCCGGGCGGAAACGCGCGCGCGCACGCGCGCCCGAAGCGCGATCCTAGCGCAGGCGCGGGAGGATCTCAGCCATCCGATCATCAATCGGACGGCTCTCGTTCGACAGCCACGGATCGCGCCTGAAGAGAGAGAGGGGCGGGCGGCTGACCGGCGGCAGAAGGCCTTCACTGACGTATATGGAAGCGGTTTTAGCAACGTTCTGGATGTCGCTAAAGCACATTCTTCTTTTAGGAAGCCCTTAACTCTATTTAAACCCCCTTCTACCACCATTCAAGGCATCCTCTCCCACTTGCAACTACTCCACTCCTCTCCTAGCTAGTCTTAGGCACTCTTGTAATCGCCGGAGACGACGAGCCGCCGACGGAGCCTCCTCCACCGCCGTGGCTGCCTCGTCGCTCTCCACTCTCTCTCTACCTCTCTCTCTCTCTTTTAAGCTTTCATTTACTTTTGTTGAAGCATGTATTTAATATTGTAAACCATGAACTATGAATGCATGTTTAATGAAATTATTTTTCATTTAGTTGCCTTTTTAATTTCTATTTAAAGTGCATGATCAAAACCAAGAGCTTTCTAACCCTAAACTCTCTCTATCTCTCGCTTTTCAAAACCGTTTCTTTCGCAAGCAAAACTCCGCCTTTTTCGTGACAACAAGTGGTAAACAAAATCCGATTTCCACGCCTCCCTGAGATCGACACTCGGACTCACCTCCGTTTACTTCTTTTAAAACCGACGTATCAAGTGCAACTATAACGACACCTCTTAACACACACGCACGAAGGCACGTCAACCACCAAGGCACGAAACGTGAATGAGGAGAAAATGATCATGAGGCTCTTCCCCCACTCTCTTAGGGATAAAATCGCTCATTGGTACAGGACTATAGGAAGACCAATTGCAACTTGGAATGAGTTGAAATCAAACTTTCTAAAGAAATTCTTCCTTGTTGGACGTACCAATGCTTTGAGATGGGCAATTACTACCTTCACCCAGTGACCAGGGGAGCAGTTTCATGTTGCCTGAGAGCGATTCCAGGACTTATTACGGAGGTGTCCACACCACGAGGTGCGAAATGGCAACTCGTGCAAATCTTCTACCATGGGTTGACTGAGCACCTCAGAAATCATGTGGACACTTCTTACGGAAGCAATTTCCTCAACAAAGACGCAGATAGCACACACGATTTGTTTTAGGAAATGAGCGAGAATTCGATCAATCATGCCTCCATGGATACTTTTAACCGGTCCCAGCAGCCCAGATCGAATGTTAATGAAGTTCACGACTCTCATTCATTCGATATGGAATTGATTTGTAATAAACTTGATAAGGTGGACTTGGTTGTTAAGAGAATGGAGTGGATGGCTGGAAACTCAATGAACTCTCGATCCACTCAATCCCAGAATTTGGGATTCCATTCATCGTGAGCTCCTTCTGGACGGGAGTTCGTGAATCAACTTGATGTGGCTCAACCTGCCAACCAGCATTATTCGGAACCCCACGGGTTCCAAACTAGGGCCTTTGATCCCAGTTTCTCTAATCCTTCCCTTTCTCTCCATCCTCACTCTATGAGGATGTTTGTGCTGTATAGTAGAATGTTAGATCCAACCCCTATTCCAATGCTTATAATCCGAGTTAGAGAAACCACCTTAACTTCTCCTGGAAAAACCTAGGGCAGCAGACCCAATTCCGACCCAGCAACTATGCTCCACAACGACAAATCGGTCAGGGTCATGTTTATACTCAGTTGCCCCCAAATCAGGTCAATCAGCCAGCTTAGAATGCCCGTCAACCCGTAGGGCAGCCTGATTTGAACCGACAAATGGTCGAGATGCAAGGATCCATGCTCCAGCTCATGCAGCAAATGAAAACCTCCCTGGACAACTTGCAAACCTAGCTCATAGCTAATTCTCGTCAACTCGAATCTCTACATCTCAACCCGTACCCAACCCACGAAATATCTTGAATTCGGGTAATCAAGCCCATGGGTACGGGAATCAGAGGGACCCACACGCACATACTCAAGTGGTTGAGCAGGGTCCTTCCTCTTCTTCTTCTACAAATCAACGATTCTTGGCTAATGAAGCCCCTTCAATCTTTCCTAACCCTCCCCAAGACCCGAACTCATATGCATCCACAAATTCTGTTACCTTGAGGAGTGGTAAACAAACTTAGGGTCCACAACCACACTGTTTTGATTTATCGAATCCTGAAGAACTTGAGGAGAGAAAGGAGAATTCTGGAGAAGAAATCAAGGCTCAGGAACCTGATTCTGAAGATCCAACTCATGTTCCTTTTCCTGAAGCCTAGATCAGATCAAGGAAGAAGAAGTTTGTTGGTAGTAATGAGGAGCTTCTGAATATTTTCAAGAATGTCGAGATCAATATCCTGCTCCTCAATGCTATCAAACATGTACCAGCTTACGCAAAATTTTTAAAGGATTTATGTACACAGAAGCGTAAGTCGAGAAAATCTGTTCCAAGGAAGGTGGTACTCTCCGAGCAGGCTAGTTCTGTTATCCTGCACCACCTCCCTCAGGAAAAGAGAGATCCAGGTGCTCCTTTGATTTTATGTGTCATCGAAGATTACACTTTTGATAGAGCACTGCTGGATCTGGGTGCATCCATCAACCCAATTCCAACTTCACTTTACAAGAAGTTTGGATTAGGTGAACTTCGGCCGACTTTAGTAATGCTACAGTTAGCGGACCGTTCGGTCATAAATCCGTGAGGCATTATTAAAGATGTTATTGTTAAGGTTAAGGATTTCTATTTTCCTATAGATTTCCTTATCCTTGACATGGATGTACCTGAAAATATGAGGAACACGCCCATCGTTCTGGGGCATCTGTTCCTGGCTACCGCCAAGGCCAACATTAACTGTGAAAACGGTAGCATGGAAATCGCCTTTGGGGATCAAAGAATGAAATTGGATATTTTTAAGGCGATTAATAAATTCGAGGATTGTAGATTTATTGAGGAACTTGAGGACGATAATATGAATATTGAGACTTGTATGATGGTTTCTGCATTTGAAAGTTCCTCCTCTGATGATGAATTAGACCCGCAACCCTCTATGGCAGACCCGCCATCTTCTGAAGAGGTTATTGCTTTTGTTCACTCTCAACCTCTTCCTCTTGATGAGTCTTCATCAGCATCTTCCTTACCTTCAATTATCAACCCGCCCCAGCTTGAATTGAAACCATTGTCTAAGAATCTGAAATATCAGTTTTTAGGACCACATAAAATGCTCCTTGTGATTATCAGTGCTAAATTAACAAAGGAGCAAGAGATTAAACTGATTAAGGTCCTGAAGGAACACGAGGCAATTGGTTGGACCATTCATGACCTTAGGGGGATCAAGCCAACTTATTGCAATCACAGAATATTTTTGGAAGATGGCTCCCACCCTTCTCGCCAGATGCAGAGGAGATTAAATCCAAATATGTGAGAAGTGGTCAAGAAGGAGATTATTAAGTGGCTCGATGCAGGAATCATTTATTCGATCTCTGATAGTCCTCGGGTAAGTCCCGTGCAGATTGTTCCCAAGAAAGCTGGGATTACTGTTGTGACTAATGAGAAAGGAGAATTTGTCACAACTCATTTAGCTTCCTCTTGGAGGGTGTGTATCGATTACAAGAAGCTGAACACGGCCACGAAAAAGGATCATTTCCCTCTGCCTTTCATTGGTCAAGTCTTAGAAAGATTAGCTGAGCAGAAGTACTTCTATTTTCTTGATGGTTATTTCGATATACAACCAAGTTCCTATCCATCCCGAGGATCAGGAAAAAACTACTTTCACCTGTCCCTACGGAACCTTTGCTTTCCATAGGATACCATTCGGCTTATGCAATGCACCTGCAACTTTTTAAAGGTGTATGCTGGCCATATTCTCAGACATGGTGGGAGAGTTTATGGAAGTCCTCATGGACGATTTCTCTATTTTTGGAGAATCGTTTGACTCTTGTCTAGCTAATCTTGAAATGATTCTTAAATGATGCATCAAAACAAGACTGGTCCTTAGCTGGGAAAAGAGTCATTTCATGACACAAGAAGGCATCGTCTTGGGTCATGTAATATCTAAATGGGGAATTAAAATGGATAAAGCTAAGGTTGATGCTATCACTAAACTTCCTCTTCCTACATCTGTTAAACAAATTTGATCATTTCTTGGTCGTGTGGGATTCTACAGGAGATTCATCAAGGACTTTTCGAAGGTTGCTCGCCCTCTGAGCAATCTTCTCGCCAAAGAAACGCCGTTTGATTTTGACGAATCATGCCATAAGGCATTTGATTTTCTTAAAATGGCAGTTGCTTGTGCTCCGGTGTTGCAACCACCGGTTTGGATAGCCCCTTTTGAGATCATGACCGACGCTTCTGATTATGCGGTCATGGCTGTTTTGGGTCAGAAAGTTGATAGGAAACCCTCTGTTATCTACTACGCTAGTAAAACTTTGGACAAGGTCTAGAGGAATTACATTATTATTGAGAAGGAATTACTAGCCGTAGTATTTGCTTTAGAGAAATTCAGGGCTTATCTCTTAGGGTCTCACGTCATTATATATACCGGCCACTCAGCCTTGAGACATCTCTTGGCCAAAAAGGATGCCAAACCCCGGCTTATTCGTTGGATTCTTCTGCTTCAAGAATTTGATCATGAAATCAAGGATAAATATGGGGTACAGAATGTGGTGGCGGATCATCTATCGAGACTTCTGAGTCATTCTTCTCGTCCAGACATTCCGATTGCTGATACTTTTCCGGACGAAACCATCCTTATAGTTTCAGGTGTCCAAACCCCGTGGTTTGCTGACATTGTTAATTATTTGGTCGTTGGTCAAATCACCCAAGATTGGACCAAGCAACAATGGGATAGACTCAAATCTGAGGCCAAATATTACTTCTGGGAGGACCCTGAACTGTACCGCATAGGCTCTAATCAGATTATTTGTCGATGTGTTCTGGAGAACGAATTTAATAGTATACTCGAGTTCTGCCATGCATCTGCGTGTGGTGGACACTTCTCCAGGAAAAAGACGGCTGCAAAAATTTTGCAATCTGGATTCTATTGGCCGTTTTATTCAAGGATGCCCAGGAATTCTCAAGGTCATGTTCCCGATGCCAGGCACTCGGGAGCATAACTAAGAGAGATATAATGCCCTAAACCTGATTCTTCCTGTTGAAATCTTCGACATTTGGGGCATCGACTTCATGGAACCCTTCCTCCTTTCATTTAAACATCAGTATATTCTCGTCGTTGTTGATTACGTGTCCAAATGGATCGAGGAGATTCCCACATGAACCAATGGCCACAAGGTGGTCATCGATTTTGTCAAGAAGAATATCTTCAACAGGTTCGGGATTCCGAGGTCCATCATCAGCGATGGTGGCACTCATTTCACTAATGCCCAATTCCATAATTTACTAGCAAAATACAGGGTTAATCACCAAATCTCCACACCTTACCATCCCCAGACGAATGAACAGACCGAGATCTCCAATCGGGAGATCAAGAATATTCTGCTGAAAACGGTCAGGCCTGATCGCAAAGACTGGACTCAAAAGCTTGAGGATCACGCTCTTTGGGCCTACCATACAGTGTATAAAATGCCCATCAGAATGTCTCCATTTTGTCTGGTGTATGGAAAGGAGTGCCATTTACCCGTAGAAATTGAACATAGGGCATTCTGGGCAATCAAGCAGTGTAATCTAGATCTGAGTTTAGCCAGGAAGACCAGGAAACTCCAACTATCTAAGTTGGAGGAGCTTAGAAATGATGCGTATGAGAATGTCAAGATCTACAAGGCTCGGACCAAAGCTCTACATGACCAATTGATTTCTCGCAAGAGCTTTGAACCGAACTAGAAGGTCTGGCTATTCGATTCTCGACTTAAGTTCTTTCCCAGCAAACTTAGGTCAAAATGGAACGGCCCGTTCATTATCGACCAGATATTTCCAAACAGAGCTATTTAGATTTCTGACCCGAAGACGGGTAATTCATTCAAAGTCAACGGTCAACGTCTGAAGCCTGTTATTGACTGTACTATTCTAAAACCCATCTCAAACACGGTTGCTCTAGCCATGTTGTGCCTTCTTTGGCTGGACTTCGCCTAGCTGACGGCATTAAACTCAGCAGTTGTACAGTCTGACTCAGAGCTGACCTGAGCTTCATATTCAGGTGATATCTTCCGTACTCTACCCTTCCTTTCATGTCTTTTATTCTCAATGTGGACATTGCATCAGCTAGGCATGGGGGGGTTGATTCATTTCTGAATCATTTTGTCAGCTCTGTGAAATTTTTGTAAATTCTATTTCTCTTCTTTTATATACATAAAAAAAAATTGAATTAGGAAGGAATACTTGGACATTAGAACCTTTCAATCTTAGGAAATATTACAATAGGATCTGAACACTAAGACCCTTCAGATCTTTGGGCTTAATCAGCCTGGGTATCCACTAAAATGTGGATTTGTTTTTCAAGTCCTCGCCATCTTGAATTCTATTTTAATTTGATTAAATAAGTTTGGGTGATAAGTACACGACTTATCAACCCGCCCTCTGATTTGAGGAAACTTTAAGTCTAAGCATCTACACACTATCTTGTCACTGACTCATTGTTTGACGGTTTTAACGGAAATTTGGTAGCTAATGAACCTTCTACGGTGATATGGCTGGCAAGTTATCCTGGGTAACAGCCCATAGGTAGGTTGTCCAGAGCCCAGTCACTGGACCATTCTCTTCTTGCTGCCTTTAGGTAAATCTTAGACCAAGGAAGCCACCTACTTAAAAAGAAAAAGCAAAGAAAAAGAAAAAGAAAAAGAAAAAGGAGAAAAGAAAGAAAAAAAAAGAAAACAAAAGAAATAAGCCACACTTCACTGCAAGAGTATGGCTGATAAGTTGCCGGTGGTAATAGCTCATCGACCGGTTGTCCAGAACCCAACTTAAGAAATGCACTAAAAATTCTCAAAACACTTAGGAAGAAGCGGAGAAGTAGAATAAGATGGGGAGATATACACTGGACTCACCCTTGTGTTGACCCCATAAAAATAAAAGTAGGGAGAAAGCTACCGGTCGTAAAGATACACCTTTAGGCAGAACTCTCTTTTTAAGGTCACCTAGAGGCATAGAAATCCGAAGTCCATTCTAATTGCCGATCAACGAGTCTATCGCATTCACAATATGATACTTAGAACTTAGGGTTCTCATCAAATTTTGGGTGGGTTGAGTGGCCGTAGAAAGCCACTCCTTAACCCTAAACTCAAAAATCCAAAAAAAAAAATAAGAAAAGAAGAAAAAGAGATTTTTCTTTGAATAAGGTGAGAGCTTGAGGCGGTCTGCATTTTGGCAGATACCCGGGCGCTATTGTGTCCTTGAAAGTTTAGATCCTAAGTAAAAATTTCTTAATGTTGAAAATGACTTATGCCCAAGTAATCCAACCTAATTCTTTTATAAATACATATAATTTTTGCTAGGGACTAGCAAAAGATAGGCATGGGAGTGTGATGTGCATACATCTGATTAACCTAAAATGTCTATTAATGCATGTTCTTAGTGTCACATTAGCATCATACATAGTAAATAGTGCATAACATGCATAATCATGCATTTAGATCAAGTTGTATAAATTGTATAGTAATTGTCTCCTTTTTATGGTTAGGGATAGGGCGACTTTTTATCAGGGCCTCAGATAGAAGATCCAACTGTACAAATCTGATCAGGGCGACAATTGGAGTTCAACAACTCCAAGATCGTCCTAATCGGACATCCGTAGCACCAGATAGAGATCAAGGAACCTTGAAGAGTAAGGGTCAAGATGTTGTTAATCTGCACCTCAAACGACAAATCCGACCGCACGAATGGGTTCGGATCAACAATCACAACCTAACGGCGCGAAAATCGATTCAATCCGACACCTGTGGCACCATCTAATCACTCAGAAGATGGACAACCTATATGGCACCACATGGCGCCATCATAGCCGCCCAAGACCGATCGCAACCCTCCTTCACCCACACGATAAATCTCAGCCATTGGATGCCCATCCAACGGCCAAGATCGCGCCATACCACCGCTCATCCAACTGCCTCCTCTTCTGAAGGCTCATGCTACGTTTGATCTTGATCGTTTGATGAAGATCTAACGGCTGAGCGCGCTTGAGCCTATGTCAAAACTACGACCATCCACTGGCTTAGCGCAGCGATTGTGCGCCAATAGGCAAGGTAGAGGTTGCGGGATCGATCCCTACGGTGCCTCAAATCAAGGTGTGAGCGTGGAGCGGGCAAGCGATTAGAGCCACGCGATGAAGATCCAGTGGTGGGAAGTGAGCAATAGCACCCACGCGTGATCAGACGCGCGACGCTTACGCGTCATCGCATGCGGGCGCGCAGCGCAGGCGTAGCCACTTTAAGCCTTCCGATCTCTTGATCGGACGGTTGAGAGTGCGCGATCGTGCGCATACATTGAAGGGCGTGGAGGCGAGGGGACACGCGAGCGACGCGCACGTCGGCCACGTTCAGGCCTTTAGTGACAGATAAATCCATCACTAAAGGTCCTGAATTAGTGTTTTTCAAGTTGTAATATCCAAAATGCCCCCACTCCTTGCAACTATAAAAGGAGACCCCCTCCATACGGATTTCTTATCCCTTCTCTTCTCTCCCTCTCCAAAGCTCCTCAAGAGCTAAAATCAAGTTTTTGCCCCCGTTCCGGAAGTGGATCCCACGACAACGACAACATGCTGCCTCATTCCCCTTCCTCTTGCTTTGACCTCCTTCTTCCTGCTCCGTTCCTCGTCTTCCAGGCGTTGTCTCGTCTGGCTCATCCTCCAAGCGATAGTCGAGGAGGATAACTTCTCTCTCCCATTCCTTTTTCCTGCTTTCTAGTTGTAATAATTTCTCACTTTCTAGTATAATCTTTTCTTGCTTTCTTAGTTGTAAAAACATTTTGCAATATCAAGTGAATGTTTTCCCTCTCTCTCTATTATTGTTTATATTGATTCCATTTCATTGTGATTATTCCACCCTTTAAACAAAAACACAAAAAAATATAATTGAATTTTGATGGATGTAGCCTCCCTGAGTTTGACCCGGGATTTCTTTACAGAATTTTTAGTATAAATTTTATTTTTTGAACGGATTTCTTCGCTACTCGAACTATAACAAGTTTTCAAAACCAACTCCGATAGCGTAGTCATCCGACGTTCAACAAAGGTCAAGTAGATCCGCTCATTCCTGGGACATGCTGTCTTTTATAAGTGTTTCATTAAAGACTTTAGTAAGATTTCTAGGCCACTTTGCGACTTACTGGAGAAGGATACTGCCTTTGTTTTTTATGCAAAGTGTGCTGAGGCCTTCCAAGTCTTGAAGGAGGCCCTCATAACCGCACCTATCTTGCAAGCACCTGATTGGACCCTCCCATTTGAGTTGATGTGCGATGCCTTGGATTTTGCTATGGGAGTGATCCTTGGTTAGAGGGTTGATAAAAAGCATCATGTGTTGTATTATGCTAGCAAGACCCTTACTGATCCACAACAAAACTACACTATGATAAAAAAAGAACTTCTTACGATAGTATTTACTCTGGAGAAGTTTAGGTCTTATCTTCTGAGATCTAAGGTTGTGGTATATACTGATCATTCAACCTTGAAGCATTTGCTCGCTAAGGACACCAAACCTAGGCTGATTAGATGGATTCTGTTACTACAGGAGTTCGACCTTGATATCCATGATAAGAAAGGAGTCATAAATGTAGTCACCGATCATTTATCCAGGATCCTAGTTGAGGCCTCAACCCCGTCAGGAGACATTCATGATACCTTTCCTGATGAAACAGTGATGGCGATACAGCCAACAACACCTTGGTATACTGATGTCGTTAACTACTTGGTCATTTGAGAAATCCCTAATATGTGGAATAAGCAAAAGTGAGATACATTTCTTGCTGACACTAAGTATTATCATTGGGAGGACCCCAAGCTCTTTAGAATAGGTCGTGACCAGGTCTTACATAGGTGTACTCTAGAGGAGGAACAATAGAGTGTTTTAAATTTCTGTCACACACTACACTGTGGAGGACACTTTAGTGCAAAGAAGACAGCGTATAAGGTTCTCCAGTCTGGGTTCTGGTGGCCCTCACTTTTCAAAGACACACATACTTATGTGGGGGCATATCTTCGTTGTCAATAGACTGGAACAATCGGGAAGCGAGATGAGATGCCCCAGCAGCCTAGTCTTCCAATAGAGATATTTGATGTCTGGGGCATAGATTTCATGGGCACCTTCTCATCATCTCATGGCTATGAATATATCCTCATGGCAGTTGATCATGTGTCAAAGTAGATAGAGGCTATTCTGACTAGCAACAACGATCACTCCGTGGTCTTGACTTTTGTTAAGGCCAATATCATTTCTCGATTTAGCTGCCTGAGACGATCATTAGTGATGGGGGACCTCATTTGAGGAATGCGCACTTCACCCATCTACTCAAAAGTCTAGGTGTCACCCACAAGGTGGCCACCCCATATCACCCACAAACAAGCGGACAGGTTTAAGTGTCCAATAAGGAGATCAAATGAATTTTGGAGAAAACTATAAGACCCAATAGGAAAGATTGGTCGAACAAACTTGATGATGCACTATGGGCTTACAGAATTGCTTATAAGACCCCTTTGGGCATGTCTCTCTTCCATATAGTGTATGGCAAAGCCTACCATTTACCTGTTGAGATTGAGCATAGAGCTTTTTGGGCTATTAAAAGTGTCAACAAGGATCTCGAGAAAGAAAGCAAAGCACACTTATTAGAACTGACTGAGCTTGAGGAATTGAGGAATGAGGCTTATGAAACAGCTCAAGGTTATAAAGAGTGCACTAAGGTCTTTCACGATAAATACATCCTCCGCAAAACCTTTGAATCCAACCAACAGGTCTGGTTGTTCAATTCTAGACTCAAGCTATTCCCTGGGAAACTTAAGTCCCATTAGGATGGACCATATACTGTCACGCAGGTGTTCCCGCATGGTGCAATTGAGATCCAAAATTCCTCTTCTGGTGAGACTTTCAAGGTAAATGGCCAACGTTTGAAACCGTATGTTATTCTTTATGATGGCCAGGTATTGGACACCTACAAGTTAGAGGAGCCTTAGCTCCAAGCACTCTACCTCAGGTAATATCTTTCCTTGCTTTTACTTTCCAATGAGGACATTGTCAGATCTGGGCATGAGGGGGTATAACCTGAGGTTGTACATAGCATCTATACATATTTTTCCATGAATGTAGTTAGGGCTTTTTTTCTAAAAGAAAAAAACAGAGAAAGAGAGAGAAAAAAGGGGGCAAGAGAAGGATAGTGATGAAATCTTTGTGAGCTGATTTGCAAATATAGTGAGGAGGAAAAAGAGAAAGAAGAAGAGAAAGACACAAAGAGGAAAAAGTGCAAATATTGTGTTGGTCCCAACATTTGATTATGGAAGAGTTACCTAAGTTCTGGGCTAGATAGGATGATGAATTAAGTTCTGTAGTGCTAAAGAGAAGGAGATAAGTGAGGGATAGTGACTTTAGGCCTCCGGGGTCTATTTTACGGCTTAAACACTCATGTATTTGTTAAGATCTAGACAATTCCTCAAGAGGTTAAGAGAGTTGTGAGGCTGATGTATTAAATCTAAGGCCTAGGGAGTATTTAGCCCTGTTGCCTGCCCTTTGGCTTGTGGGACTTGGTAACCTCGGCACCCAAAAATCACACACCAGTCTGGTTCAGTGCATATGTGAAGAATAATCCCAAAAAGTATTCTGTTCTAAAAATGTTTTCTCAAAAATTTGACTTAGGAGCGGCTCGAAGACACAAGTTGATTAGATGAATTCCCAGCGCGAAAAGGAGGAATGAAGGATACTCCCTTCAAAGATGCGTTATAACATACCGACTCCTCGGTGCTTGTCTCCTAGGATATCTAAATATCCTCCTGGGGACACGGAGCACCTTGTGCTGGTTCAGATGCCATGAGCGGCATTATCCCGAAATGTCGATTACTAGGGTCAAAATTTAGCCACAAAACGCCATGGGAGACACTATTCTGAAGTGTCGAAAGCCAGGGTTCTAGGGGTTGTCATGGACGGTGCTATCTCAAAGCATCGATTGCCAGGGATCTTGCAAGGATTAATGGTGGGGTAAGGAATCCGATACAGATCATCTGTAGGGCCAATCCGATGTTGGGTTTAGGGGAATTTAAAAAGAAAAGAGAGAAAACTCTCAACATAATATCTCTCTCTATCTCTCTTATCAAAAATGCACTAACAAACTGAACCTAGACTTGTTGCACATACACACGAGTGCTTTAATCACTAAGGTCAACGAACCTTTCGGCAGTTTTTGCGAGCCTTAGAAACCTTCGTGACAGATCCAAGGCTGAGGCTGATCAGGTCCGTATCTTAGCTGGTACTTGAGTACCTTTAGGCCTATATTTGGTATTTCAATCTAGTCTCTAGAGGTGCAGCACGATAAGATATCCTGATGAAAAAAATCTAGCTTAGTGACCTGGTCTATTTCGTTTGATTTTGCTCGGGACTAGCAAAACTTAGGTATGAGGTATTTGATAGGTCCACTTTAGTGGACTAATTTAGAGCCTAAGTACATTCTTATTGGGATGGAAATTTAATTTAGAGCATGCATTATGTTGATTAAATTGAGTAATCTTTGGATTTCCTGCATTTCATTTACATTATTTGATTAATTACTTTTGATGCAGGAGTAATTTTGGACGTTCAATTTTATTGCCATCAATTAGAATACCATCATGACATTTGATTTTCCTTAAAGCTTACTTTATTTTCACTCTTGTCATTTTTGGCAAGCTTAATTTAAAAAGAAAATAATGGCTCTATTATCTAGCAATCAAATCAACTACAATTTGTCACTAATTTCCTTCCATATTTTTCCCCTGGTTAACTTCTCTCTCTCTCTCTTTTTCTCTCTATAATAGGACATGAAGACAAAAGGGAGGGACATCTTCTTCCTAAGAGGAGGAGAGCCCTCTCTCCAAGCATAGCCCCTCTCCAACGTGCAACAAACGATTGTTGGGAGCCACCGCAAGTTCTCCACAACCGCGTGCCCACAACAGTGCTCTACCTTCAACTACGTTTGCACTCTCGCCACTGTTGGAACCTTATTCAAAATCTTGTTTTGTGTTAACAAAATTACTATAGATTAATGTTTGCAATTGAGTGATATTTCAGATTTAGGTAAAGATCAAGGCAAACAGAGAATTATGTCATGGAAGCATGATGACAAGGAGGAGTTGATGATAGAAGATCATGTAAAGTTTTTGGTTGTCTTTTAGATTAGGTTTTTTTACTTTATTAGAATGTATGCCTCTTAACAAAGAATCAAGTATTAGATTGTAAAATTAATTAGAGATAAATTAGGATTAACATTAAGATTATTCAAAATACGTATTGTTTAAAAGATATTGTTTTAGTGGTTAAAACAAAATAATGAACTAATTAGTACTACACTTAAATAAAGGTACTTGAAAGCAAGCACCGGTACTATTCATCAGCATCGGTATATGAGCCTATGTCTCAAACTGTGAACAAGTACTGGTACTAACCATGAGTACCGGTATCTGATGATCACAGTTTATAGACTCACTACGAGCCTGGACCTTACAAGTACCAATACCCATGATGAGTACCGGTACAGGAAGGTGATTGCGCAGCAATCATAGGTCTTAATTGACCTAAATTAGGCTCGGATTTAGCATAAGTTAGGGTAATTCATGCATGCATAAGCATTACTAGCACCTTTACTACTTTCTTCTAGCTATGCATAAAATAATGCTATAATGTACTGATTAGGTGCATTATGTCAATTGCAGGTAATAAGCTGATCAGAAGCTAGATCTGAAGCTGGATCTAAAGTTGGATCTGAAGAATAAAGAATAACTGGTGTTGCAGTAGAGCTGGAGCGAAAGACCTAGATCAGATGCAGTAGATAATAATGTAAGGGAGTTAAGGTATGCTATTCTATTAAGTAGGAATAAAGTAATAAATTGTGAAGAACTTAGGTCCATACTAGCCCTAGGACAGCCTAGAAGCTTCCCCAAGCCTTAGCCACCCTTAGATTAGGTCACCGCACCCTAGGAAACCTTAAAACCCTAATTCCAGCCTCTATCTAGACGTCCATATGAGTTATTGGATGTCCAGAACCCTTACCCAACTCCCGCACACCTTAAACCCACTTATATAGTGTTATTAGATGTTCAGACACTTAGTCAGACATCCAATTTCTACAGAATACCTAAGACAGAACCTAGAAACCCTCTTAACTTCGATTGGACGTCCAGACAACAAGTCTGGACTTCTGATTTTTCACTATAAGATGTCTGACAACTTTATTAGACGTCTGATACTGTCCTCCAGTTCCTGTTTTGGAATTCAAGCCTTGATCTTGGATTTCTAGATCACTAAACCCAATTCTAATCCCCTAGGAACCTAAATTAAGGTGCCCTAACCCTAGTACATCACCTCTAGACCTCCCTAAGGACCTAATTAAGTCTTCACTAAACCTAATTGACTTGGATCTTAGTCAATTCCATCAGCCTATTCAATTGGACTCATTGAGTCCAATTGAGCCTTGATCTCAGCACACACTGTCCAACCGGACTCAATGAGAGTCCAATTGAACTAGACCTAACTTAATTGACTTATTTTACTCTCAATTAGGTTTTCACACACCCAATTAAACTTGTATTAAGTTTAATTACACTTTTCCTTAGTGAATTAGGGTTTACAACCCTAATTTGAGCCTACCTTAACCTAAACCCACTAGAACCTAACCTAATCAACCTAGCCACCTAAGTTTCCACCCACACACACCCACACACATCATCCACATGGAAATAACTAGCCTAGAGTTCTCTAGAACTTTCTACCATGTGTTGTTGCCTTGGTTGCTAAAATTAGCAACCAAGAGCCATTCAATTTTTAGATCCACATTTGGTGAATCTAAAAACCACCATCCATCCTCTCTCTTTCACTCTCCCACTAGATCCCACCATAGGCCTCTCTAGAGAATTCCATAATTCTCTAGAGAGTCTCCCTTAGGTCTATAAAAAGACCTAAGGTGTGGCCATTTGCACCCATTCACTCTTGGCTCCATTTTAGCTTAGCTTCATTCCACCTCCACTCCACCTTCACGAGTAGCTTCACCATGGCCACCACCATCTCCATGCCAAGATGTTGGATCACCTCCTCAACCTCTCTCCAAGGGCCGACCTAAGCACCATTGGTCGCCCCTTCTTCTCCTCTCAACCAAGTCAAAGGCCATCGGAGCCCACCTCTGAATGCCCTTAGTTCTGATAGATTAGATTATAGTTCTTCATAATTTTACTGCTTTATTTACTGCTTAGTAGTGTAGCTCTATATTCTCCCTCAATGATGCATGCATAATCCCCTGTAGATTCATGTATGCAGTCGTTTTCTGATAGTTATTAGTTTTTACATTCTTTGTACAAGCATTCCACTACCGATGCTCTGCATCTCTATTATCATCATCTTTATATATATATATATATATGTTGAAAATCACCATGTGCCTGATTATCATCTTTTTGTGTGATTAAAGTTGCATGTTTTCAATTTTTGATTTTTTGGCCACAACATGTCGAGCATCAATATGAACTTAGCATAAATCGACGTGCGATTTTGAATAAGTAGAGCGAGCGAGATCGATTTCTAATTTGCATTTCCAAAATGCCTCCCAGAGATGAACGACCAGGACTCCAAGTCTTTGTTTTCGTGCATTATACTACGACGAGATCTCTGTTTTCAAAACATGCGTGAGAATCGCCCTCTATCAGAAGGCCCAGTTCCTAGTGAGTCTCAAACCTAAGAATCACAAGTACCAGTACCTATGATGAGTACCGGTACCAGGACTCTTATGTGCTAACTGCAGAAAAATAGTGAGCAGCTAGTACCAGTATCTGTACTTTAGTATCAGTACCAGTTAGTCGTTGGCTCAAAACTGAACGGCTGTAAAATTAATTTTGAGAAGATGACCGTTGGGATTTAAACCCCAACATCTAGTAGACGTATTACTAAGGTCCTAACTCTATAAAAAGACCCTAGGACTCTTAGTTTGCATACAAGAAAGAGAAGGAAAAATATAAGAGCTATATTTCATATTTCCACCATATTTTGAAGATAAGCAATTGTTTGCTCTCTCAATCTCTCTACAATCTGCAAACACATTGACGTGTTTTCTTCACATATCTATAAAGTGATTCATGTCCTTCCTAGGTTCTCCAATTGGTATTATTTGTAATCATTGTTGAGAGGCTTAGGTATTTTGTTGTAAGATTGATTGTGCAGCAATCATAGGTCATAATTGACCTAGACTAAGCTAGAACTTAGCATAAGTTAGGGCTATTCATGCATACATACGCATTATCTGCATCTTTACTGCCCTTCTTTAGCTATGCATGAAATAATGTTATAATGTGCTGATTAAGTGCATTATGTGATTGCAGGCAATAAGCAGATCTAGAGCTGGATCTGGAGCAGGATTTGAAGTTGGATCTAGAATAACAAGAGCTGCAACAGAGCTAGAGCAGAAGGCTTAGATTAGATGTAGGAATAATAATGTAAGGGGGTTAAAAGTTTCCTATTCTATTAAGTAGGAAAAAAGCAATAAAATGTGAAAATCTTAGGTCCATCCTAGCCCTAGGATAACCTAGAGACTTCCCTAAGCCTTAGCCACCTTTAGATTAGGTCACAACACCCTAGGAAGCCTTAAAACCCTAGTTCCAGCCCTTATCTGGACGTCCAGATGAGTTATAGGACATCCAGGACACTTAGCCATCTCCCGTACACCTCAAACCTACTCCTGCAGTGTTATTGGACGTCCAGACATTTTGTCAGACGTCCAATTTCTGCAGAGTACCCAAAATAGAACCAGACGTCCAATTTCTGCAGAGTACCCAAAACAGAACCCTAATTTCCCCCTGACTCAAATTGGATTTCCAGAACTAAAGTCTGGACTTCTGATTTTTGAGTATAAGTCGTCTGATCCTATTATTGGACGTCTGATGCTGGTCTCCAATCCCTGTTTTGAGATTCAAGTCTTGATCTTGGATCTCTAACTCCCTAAACCCAATTCCAACCTCATAGGAACCTAAATTAAGGTGCCCTAACCCTAGTACATCACCTCTAGACCTACCTAAGGACCTAATTAGGTCCTCACCAAAGCCAATTGACTTAGATCAAAGTCAATTACCTTCACCTAAGTCAATTGGACTCATTGAGTCCAATTGAGCTTAGATCTCAACCCACACAAGTTTAATTGGACTTGGTGAGAGTCCAATTGACCTAAACCCAACCTAATTGAGTTATTCTACTCTCAATTAGGTTCACACTCATTCAATTAAACTTAGGTTAAGTTTAATTGCATTTTCCCCTTAGCAATTAGGGTTTGTAACCCTAATTCAAGACCTACACCTACCCAAACCCTTTAGGACCTAACCTAAGCCACCTAGCCACATAGAGCATGACCACACACACACACACACACACACACACCATTCACACACACACTTCTCTAGAATTTTCTAGAGAGCTCTTGAGATGGCGCCACCTCTTGGTTGCCAAATTTAGCAACCAAGAGGAATTCAAATTGAGATCCACAATTCTTGGATCTCATAGACCATCTCCACCCACATGTAGCTGGCCACTCTTGGGCTCTCTCTAGAGAGTTCTACACCTCTCTAGAGAAAAGCCATTAGGTCTATAAAAAGACCCCTTGGGCGGCCATGCACCCCCATTCACTTCCTTGGCATTTCATTCCACTTAGGCTAGCCACTTCCATCTCCACTCCACCTCCACGAGTTGAGCACCACCATGGAGGCCACCATCTCCACGCAGGAAGCTGGATCAGCTCCCCAACCTCTCTCCAAGGGCCAACCTAAGCTCCATTGGCCACCCCTCCTTCTTCTCTCAGCCACTCAAAGGCCATCGGAGACCACCTCCGAATGCCCTTCCTTCTGCTAGATTAGTAGCTTAGCTTTTCGTATATTTACTGCTTTTATTTACTGCTTAGTAGTGTAGTCTTACTTCTCCCCCAATGATGCATGCGAAATCCCCCCATTGATTCTTGTATGCAATCTTTTCTGATAGCTAGGTTTAATTTTTAAGCATTCATGTATAAGCTTTCCTCTAGATTTCCTTGTGTAACAACTCTCCAA
This sequence comes from Thalassia testudinum, assembly GCA_037157565.1. Classification (NCBI taxonomy): domain Eukaryota; kingdom Viridiplantae; phylum Streptophyta; class Magnoliopsida; order Alismatales; family Hydrocharitaceae; genus Thalassia; species Thalassia testudinum. Next base: position 24,214,339 of record JAZHRO010000019.1, on the reverse strand, counting down.
TGATGAATGAAATTGCATTTTTATATATATCTCTTGTGTTTGAAATCACCACGAGCTGAATGATTATCATATTTGTGTGCCTGTTCCTTAACTGTCTATATATTACGCACCAGCATGTCGTTTCCAGAGGATATCGAAAATCTGACAATAAATGCTTTCTCCATAACTAATCACCACCTCACTAGAATCGTGCGCACAAAAACTCACACGTTCACTTTTGTGGTTTATTTGACGCAAGCACATGTGATCCGAGTTAATAACAGGAGCGGTGAAGTCTTAGTTAGGAGATTGGAAACTAGAGTGCGTCTTTAAACAAAGTAGAGCAGCTTTAAAAATAAAAGATCGATTTCAAAAGCGAAAACAATGCCTCTCAGAGACGAACGACCAGGACTCAAAGTCTTATTATTTTTATAAAACAATATCTTTGTTGGATCGTATTTCGCGATTATACTGCGATGCATTCCTTTTCATATCAAAAACGTGATCTACAATTTTTCCCAACAAAGATTTGTACTTGACTTACACTTGTTCTTATTTTGTACTTGAGCTTTTGCTTGTTGGGTTATAACAAACCCATTTTTTGTACTTGGGTTGAGGTAACCCATTAATTACCTCGTTTAATAAATTGATTCCCTCAGGGTTGAGGGAATCGGGTTAAAATTCCTAAGCTAGGAGGCTTAGGTAGTGGAGTACCCAAGTAAGTGGGGAACCACTTTACATCTTGTGTCAATTTTCTGTGGATTGTTATTTGTGTAAATCTTTTTGTTATTACTAGTATCCATTTGAGTGTTTGTGTGAGCATTGCCATCTATATTAGATCCAAGGTTTCCATCAAGTGGTATCAGAGCAAGTTGTGAGAAGATGTAAGAACTCGATTCACGATGGCATCAACATCAAAGCGCACCGAAGGACAATCATTAACCCGTCCTCCCTATTTTGATGGGATGGACTACAAGTATTGGAAGAGAAGAATGCAAGTATTTCTGAAGGCAATGGATGAAGAATTGTGGAGCCTCATTCAAACGAAGTATTCAGATCCTAAGGAGGAAGGAGTAGTGCTGACTACAGACCAAAAGAAGATTGTCAGCAATGCAAAGGCTATGAATGCACTTTATTCCGCATTATCAAAGGAAGAGTTCAACCAAATTTCGGCATGATAGCCCTCATACGAAATTTGGAACAATCTCAAGGTCACCTAAGAAGGAACAAGGTAAAAGAAACTCATATCCCTATTCTAACTAAAAATTATGAGTGTTTCCGGATGACAAAAGGAGAAACAATCAAAGGCATGTACACAGGGTTTGGGGAAATTGTCAACACCATGAAGAATCTTGGAGTGAAGTTCACTAAAGAATAGCTTGTAAGAAAGATCTTGAGATCTCTTACATGTGATTGGTCTCCAAAGACCACGGCCATCCAAGAGGCAAAGGGCCTCTCCACTCTCCCTCTAGACGATCTAGTTGGAAGCCTCATGGCCTACGAAATCCAACTAGAAAATATGAAGAAGAACGAGGAGGAGAAGACGTCAAGTAAGAAAAAGAATATTGCTTTTAGAGAAATTAAGGAGGACTCAGATCCAAGAATCTCAAAATCCAAAGATGAAGAAATGGAGATGTTAATAAGAAAATTCCAAAAATTCCTCAAGAAACAAGGTAAGAAACTGAATAAAATTTCATCTAATATTGTTTACTATGAATGTAAGAAAAAGGGTCACTTGCAGAAGGATTGCCCCATTAACAAGAAGAAGGAAGACACAAAAGAAGTCAACAAGAAGAAGAAGAAAGCTTTTAAAGCAACATGGAATGATAGCGACTCTGACATGGACACTGATTCTGATGACAAAGAGGTCGCACACCTCTACTTGGTTACAACTTCGGAAGACACGGAAAGTGAGGTAAATAATGATTTAATTCTTGAAGAATTGCTACAAGCTTATGAAGAATTATATCATAAAGCTAAATTATTTAAAAAGTAAAATAAAGTTTTAAAGAGTAATTATCAAACATTAGAAATAGACAAATTATGTTTAGAAATGGAGTTAGAAATGTCAAAAGAACTAATAATCAATTGTATGCAAAAATAGTAGAGTTAGAAGATATCTATGAGCATTTTGAAGAAACTTTAAAAAATCTTAAAACAACTACTAGGTTAAACAAAAAATTTTGTGATTCTCTAAAATCCAAATTTCAAAGGAAAAGGAATACACAAAATAAATCACATGCACCTAGGCATGCATGGATGTACCAAAAGGCCAAAAATCCCAAGAATTATAGACCTAACACAAGCTACAGGTGCCTTGTTGATCCATCCATCTGACGGTGGATATCGATTGCTTGATTCCGTGACCTCGCGCAAAGGATCGTAGTAGACCTCAGATCTGATCCTATGGTAGGATTCATCTCAAAATCTTCCCGCGCTCCTCTTGAGTTCATCTGACCATTGAAGCCCTAATCGCCTAATCACATCATTGCAGTGATTAGAATCATTCCCACACCTACTTAAGCTTCACCACTACCTTGCGTACAAGGGATTAGCCCCCTTCTACACCTCTTGAGTTGATCATTCACTCCTCTCCAACTTCTCCTCCCCATCCTACCCCAGTTCCATCGCTATTGCGGTGGAATCCACCTCCTTCAACTCTCCTCGCCGCAAAGGATCACATAACTCCCTAGAGCAACCTCAAGCTCCACTAGAGGGCTTTCAAACCGTTGGAGACTCTCCCTCCTTCCTTGCTGCAGCCACCAGCTGTAGTTGTTCTTCAAAGGTCCCATTCTTCCATTTAGTATAGGATTTAATGCTTTCTAGGGTAGTTGTTAGCATAATATAGATTAAGTAGAGTAGAATTAGTTAGGTAATTCATGGATTCAGTGGTTAATTAGCATTAGATTAGATTAATGGCCCCACACCTCCTCTGATCAATTTCGGTCAGAGGAGAAGAATTCATTGGCGTCCACTTGATCACTCTTCTTCCTCTCCATTTCACAATCATGTTCACTCTCTTTCCCCAAAGTTTTTATTGACAAATCATCCTACTCACTGAAGCATCAATCAAATCTGATACTCTATAGCACTCAGATCTGATTGAGCACCAAATTCCATGAAAGGGTTTCCCATTCGCATCATTAATTCACAAAGGCCCTTTCCATGCATTGAATTGAACCAATTTGAGCATTTATATTAGATTTGCTTGGTTATGTTGATTGATGACTCTACAATTATTAGTGTTAATGTCATCAATTAGAGTTAATTTCGAGGGTACCTATGCAATAATGTCATATTATAGTGGGTTTGGGCACATTGCATGCATATTACGTGATCTTTACATTTAAATTGCTTAGAATCAATGTTTAATGACCTTGTGTACAAGATTATATTGAAACAAGCCTCAAATGAGCAATTAGACTGCACGGATGGATCTGGATCGATGAACAGAGTCCAACGGACTCAAAATCACCACGATCCGACTTCCATAGCTCCCACAACAAGTCCGAGGAAGATCAATGGCTAGGGGACAATGCGACATCCCTACAGGCTTCGGATGAAAAATCCAACTATATGGATGGATCCAGAGCGACGATTGCAGTCCAGAAATGTGGGAATCATCTTAATCCGAACACTATGGCATCCTCTACAATAGAAAGAAGATGGACGACCCAGATGGCACCACGTGCCGCCATCTAGGTTGCCCAACACCGGCCATTAACCACTACAGGTGCCCCATCATCTCGTACCACAGCTATTGGATCATGATCCAATGGTTGAGGTTCTCCCGCACCCGCAGCTCCCACGCCATCTTCTCGACACTTCAGCCAACATCGCACAATGGTGGAGGTTTTGGCATCCAAGGGAGGGGAGTGGGATCGAATCCCTGCAGCCCCCCCCCCCCCAATTTGCAATTGAGGCATGGCATATAGCAACAGTGGCAGTGACATGTGCTCGTGCGTGTGCTAAGAAGTGTCGTTATAGTCGCACTTGCAACGTCGGTTTTAAAGTAAAGAAACGAAGGTGAGTCTGAGTGTCGATCTCAAGGAGGCGTGAAAATCAGATTTTTCTTATCACCTGTTGTCACGGAAATTGAGGAGTTTTGCTTGCGAAAGGTGCGGTTGAAAAGCGAGAGAGAGATTAGGGTTAGAGTCGTTTCTTTGCTTGATCATGCAACTTAAACAGGAAATAAAGTAAACACTGAATGGAAAGTAACTTCATTAATCATGCAACTTTAGTTCACAGCTTACAACATTAAATATATGCTTAAACAAAAGTAAGTGAAAGCTTAAAAGAGAGGAAGAGAGAGAGGGGGGGAGAGCGGCGAGGCAGCCACGGCGGTGGAGAAGGCTCCGTCGGCGGCTTGTCGTCTCCGGCGATTACAAGAGGGCCTAAAGCTAGCTAAAAGAGGGGTAGAGTAGTTGCAAGGGAAGTGAATGCCTTGAATGAGTGGTTGGAGGGGGTTTAAATAGGGAGAAGGGCTTTCTAAAAGAAGAAGGGGCTTTAGTGATGTTCGGGACGTCGCTAAAACCCTTCCAAAAGCGTCGGTGAAGCCCTTCAGCCCGCCAGTCACACGCCCGCACCGTTCTTCTTCTCGCCTGATCCGTGGCTGCTGTGTGAGAGCCGTCCGATCTTGAGATCCTCCCTTGGGCGTGCTTGGATCGTGCCTCGGGTGCACGTGCGCGTGGGCGTCGTTGCCCGACGTGCTCGCGCGCGTGGGCGCTTGCTGTCTGAGGGCGCGCCGCGTGGCGCGATCTTGGCCGCCCCTGCTGATCGGGCGGCCTAATTTCACCGCGCGCTTCTTCGTCTTCAATTCCTCGTGCTGTGTGGCTCGAACCCAAGTCGCCTGCGTGCGGGCATGCGCGCTCACCGCTACGCCATGCCTGCTACTTTGTCACGGCGATAGTGGCGGGTGCGCGGTTCTCGACCATCCGATCGAAGATCGACGACCGAGATTTAATCTCAACTGAAGGAGGAAGCAGTGAGCAGGGGGTGACGTGGAGCAACGAGGGCCGTTGATCATCAGATCAACGGTCAGAACTTCTTGGGCCCATTGTAGGAGCTCCGGATGTCGGATTGGCCAATCTTGAGTCCGTTGGACTCCATTCGTCGTTCTGAATCCATCCGTGCAGTCCGATTTCTCATCTGAGGCCTGCTTTGACAAGTGCTTACACAAATGGCCATTAATACAGTTTTATAAGTAATCTTGGTATATGATGCATGCAATGCTCCCATTCTACTTATATTGTGCCTTTTATTCTTAAGATGGGCCCTATTTAACAGAATTATCACCCCCATATGCAGTGTTATCATACCCCCATGCTTACTCCTTGCTAGTCCCTAGCAAGGTTTATTCTAGCCTTTATTTTCTTTCAGAGTTTAAGAAGTAATTGCTCAAACACTTCGTCACTTGTCAATGGGAGGAAATATACCAAGATCTTAATCTACAAAGACTAAGCAGCGCCCAGGTGTCTGCCAAAATACGAATCGCTTGAATCCTTTCTTTAATGTATATAACTATACATATCTATATGTATATATATATATATATATTTTTTAGAATTTTTTTGAAATTCAGCTTGGGTTGGTAACTTTTTACAACTACCCAACCCACCTAAAACTCGGTCAAAACCCTAAGTGCTAAGCATCGTGGTGTATAGATCGTGATAGACTTACTCAACGGTAATTTAGACAGACTTCGGGTTTCTACGCCCCTAGGTGACCGGAAGAGGAAATATATTTGCCTGAAGGTGTATTTGTTCGATTGGTAACTTTCTCCCTATGTTTGTTTTACTTGGGGTCAACACAAGGATTTTTCTAGTGTATATCTCCCCGGCTTGTACTACTTCCCCGCTTCTTCCTTAAGTGTTTTGGTTCTTTTTGTGCAGTTATTGAGCTGGGCTCTGGACAACCGACCAATGGGCTGTTACCCACAATCACTTGCCAGCCATACTCGTGCGATGAAGTGTGGTTTATTTTCTTTTCTTCTCCTTTTTTTTTCGTAGGTGGCTTCCCTGATCTCAAATGTACCTAGAGGTAATGAAGAAGAAATAGTCCCGTGGCTGGGCTCTAGACAACCTGCCAATGGGCTGTTACCACGACAACTTGCCAGCCATACCACCCTAGAGAGTTCATTAGCTACCCAATTTCTGTCAAAATCTCCAAGGAGTGAGTCTGTGCAAAAATGTGTGCAGATGCTTAGACTCAAAGTTTTTCTGAGTTAGAGGGTGAGTTGATAAGTCGTATACTTATCACCTTATTTAGTAGGTGGATTAGAATAGTTTAAGGTTGTAAGGATTCGAAGCTAAATCTATATTTTAACGGACACTAGGGCTGATTAAGCTTGAAGACCTGAAAAGTCTAAGTGTTTAAGTTCTTTTTGTATTATTTCCCACTATTGACAAGTTTCTAATGCCTAAGTTCCTTCCTAAATTTTTTTTTTTTAAGTTTATTTTATTCAAACTGATTAAATGAGCTCAAGATTGTGCAATTTACCACCCCCCCATGCTTAAGTTGGATAATATCCTCATTGGCAAATACATGGATGCATAGGGGTTCAAAAAGATAGTACTTGAGTGACGTAAAGTAACAGATCAGTCTGAATCCTTTGGGTTGCCTCCCAGGAAGCACTGAATTTAACGCCTCCAGCTGGGCGGTGCTTCGTGTCATCCCTCAACGAGGGTGACACTCTCCTTTGGGGGAACCTGGGCCAGGAAGTGCTTCAATCTTTGACCATTAACTGTAAAAGTGTGCCCAGTGTTAGGATCAATGATTTCAACCGCCCCATTAGAGTAGGGCTTAACCACCCGAAATGGTCCTGTCCATTTGGACCGGAGTTTCCCCGAGAAGAGTTTTAGGTGGGCGTTAAACAACCAAACTTGCTGGTTAGGCTCAAAGGTTTTTCTATGAATGAGTCGGTCGTGGACGGCTTTCATTTTCTCCTTATACAGTCGACTATTTTCAAAGGCGTCCCGACGAATTTCTTCGAGCTCAGATAATTGGAGCATGCTCTATGCACTGGCTAACTGGGAATCCATGTCACATTGCTTGACCGCCCAGTAAGCTCAGTGTTCCAATTTGACAGGAAGATGGCAGGCTTTGCCAAAGACCAAGCGATAAGGTGACATGCCTATCGGGGTCTTTAAAGTGGTCCTGTATGCCCACAGGGCATCATCTAGTCGTGTGGACTAGTCTTTCCTGTCAGGTCTCACAGTCTTCTGTAAAATGTTCTTGATTTGTCTATTTGAGACCTCGGTCTGCCCATTTGTTTGTGGATGATACAGGGTAGCAATGCGGTGGTTCACCTCATATTTTCTAAGTAGGGCACGAAATTGGGAATGGATAAAATGGCTTCCACCATCATTGATCATGGCCTTGGGTATTCCAAACCGGGAAAAGATGTTCTACTTAACAAAGTCTATGACAGTCTTGTGATCGCATCGGCAGGTGGCGACGGCTTCAATCCATTTGGAAACATAATCTACTGAGACTAGGATGTATTCGAAGCCATTGGATGGTGGAAAGGGGCTCATAAAATCGATACCCCAAACATCAAAGATTTCGACAATCAAAATGGGCTGGAGGGGCATCATATCTTTCTTGGTCATGGTCCCCAGCGTTTGGCAGCGTGAGCAAGTCTTGGCAAAGTTGTGTGCATCCTTAAATAGGGACGGCCAGTAAAATCCAGACTGCAGAACATTTGCAGCCGTTTTCTTTCCAGAGAAGTGGACACCACAAGCCTGGTCATGACAGAAGGAAAGCACACTCTGAACTTCATTCTCGGGGATACACCTCCTAATGATCTGGTCAGCACAGAGGCGAAATAGCATGGGATCATCCCAGAAATAGTGCTTGGCCTCAGCCAAGAACCTGTTCCGTTGCTGTCTGGACCAGCTGTGCGGGGTTTGTCCTACAACTAGATAGTTGACGTAGTCAGCATACCATGGTAGTCTCTTGTCTTGCACAGCCAGGATGTGTTCATCGAGGAAGGCGCCAGATAGAGGTAGGGAGGGTCCAATGTGGTCTAGATGAAGTCTAGACAAGTGGTCAGCCACCACATTCTTCGATCCGGCCTTGTCACGGATTTCCAGGTCAAATTCCTGCAAAAGCAGGATCCATCTAATGAGCCTGGGCTTTGCGTCCTTCTTGGCCAACAGGTGCCGGATGGCTGAATGGTCAGTGTAAACAGTCACGTGGGATCCCAACAAGTATGATCGAAACTTTTCAAGTCCAAAGACTACAGTGAGCAACTCTTTCTCTATAACCGTATAATTTCGTTGGGCCTCATCCAACTTTTTGCTCGCGTAGTAGATCACCATGGGCTTCTTGTCTTGCCTTTGTCCCAGGACAGCACCTATGGCAAAATATGATGCATCACACATAATCTCAAAGTCCTGGGACCAGTCCGGGGGTTGAAGTACAGGTGTTGTGGAGACTAAGTCCCGGAGGGTGTGATAAGCCTGGATGCAATCAGAAGACATGCGAAATATGGCGTCGTTGGCTAGAAGGTCGGTCAAGGGTTTGGAAAGCTTGGAAAAGTCTTTAATGAACCTTTGGTAGAAGCCAACATGTCCCAGAAATGAGCGAATCTATCGGACCGAGCTAGGTGGAGGGAGTTTGGAAATCAAATCAACCTTAGCCCGATCTACCTCGATGCCCCTATGCGATACGATGTGACCGAGGATAATTCCTTCTTGAACCATAAAATGGCTCTTTTCCCAACTTAACACCAGATTAACCTCGATACATCGTTTCAGGATTTTCTCCAAGTTGCTCAGACAATGGTCGAATGAATTCTCGAATACAGAGAAATCATCCATAAAGACCTCTAAGTATTCACCCACCATTTCTGAAAAAATGGCTAGCATGCAACACTGGAAGGTCGCAAGTACGTTGCATAACCCGAATGGCATTCGACGGAATGCAAATGTGCCGTACGGGCAAGTGAATGTGGTCTTTTCTTGATCCTCCAAAGCAATTGCGACTTGGTTATATCCTGAATATCCATCCAGGAAGCAAGAATACTTCTGCCCTGCCAATCTTTCAAGGATTTGGTCAATGAATGGCAAGGGAAAATGATCCTTCTTAGTAGCTTCATTGAGCTTCCTATAATCAATACACACCCGCCATGCGGTGGTGGTGCGGGTGGGGATGGATTCGCCGTGATCATTGGTGACAACGGTGAGCCCAGCTTTCTTTGGAACCACTTGAGTAGGGCTCACCCAGGGGCTATCGGAGATAGGATAGATGATGTCGGCGTCAAGCCATTTGATAATTTCTTTCTTAACGACCTCCTGCATGTTTGGGTTTAAACGTCTCTGCATCTGGCGAGAGGGTCGTGCCCCGTCTTCCAAGTAAATCTTATGGGTGCAATAGGTGGGGCTAATTCCTCTTAAGTCAAAAATGGTCCAACCAATGGTGACCCGATGTTCTGAAAGGGTCGCGGTCAACCTTAGTTCCTGATCCTTGGTTAGATGAGAATTAATAATCACCGAGAAGGTCTGGTCAAGTCCCAGGAAGACATACTTGAGATTCTCGGGCAATGGCTTAAGTTCAAGTGCGGGTGGAACCACAGTTGATGGAAAGGGAAAGGGCGGGAGTTGATCAACATCGATCTCCTCAAATGGTGTTGTGTTATGGTACTCAGCCTTACAGAGGTCCACGGTTAGTGATGGTGACGGGTCAAAACAGTCATTACGGGTTTGGTGGTCTGATACAGAACTAAGGGTGAGGCATTCCTCGATCAGAGTTTCTATGGGATCATGTTCCTCAACGCAATCGCAATCAAAAGACTTTGTCGCCTGGAAGATATCCAATTGCATTCTCCTATCTCCGAAGGCGATTTCCATGCATCCCGTGTCACAATCAATGTTTGCCTTAGCCGTAGCTAAGAAAGGTCTGCCTAAGATTATGGGTGCGTTCTGTAATTTTTCAGGGACTTCCATGTCGAGCACCAAAAAGTGACCAGGAAATAGAAGTCCTTGACCCGTACAATCACATCCTCAACAACTCCCTTTGGGGTTTTCACTGATCTATCAGCTAGCTGGATGGTGATGGGGGTTGGTGTTAACTCTCCGAAACCAAATTGGTGGTACAGGGTTGTTGGAATCAAATTGATAGAAGCACCTAAGTCCAGGAGCGCTCTATCAAATGTCATGTCCCTGATATTGTAGGAAATCAGGGGCGCTCCTGGGTCAGTTTGCTTGAGCGGAAGGTTGCTTGATATTACGGAACTTGCTTGCTTGGAGAGCACAACCTTCCTAGGTGCTTGAGGTCTTGGCTTATGTTTGGGTGTACAGGCATCCTTTAAAAACTTGGCGTAAGCCGGGATGTGTTTGACAGCTTCGAGGAGCGGAATATTAATCTATACTTGCTTAAAGATCTCCAAAAGCTCCTCAGTTTCCACAACATTCTTCTTTTTCTTGATTGTTTCCAAGGCCTCAGGGTAGGGTGTCTGAATGTGGATCGGGTCTATTTCTGGGACCTTGGTTGGTGTCTCTTCTGAGTCGGGTATTTCAGCGAGTGAAGTCTCAGGGAGAGTCGGCCATTTGGGATCCTGGGTTGGTGTCGCTTCTCAAGGTCACCGCATTCGCAGAGGCATTAGGACCATGGGTTGATCCTTGAGAAGACGAGATGAAGAAGCACCAAACCCAGGGGGTGTTTGCGGGACTGGCTGGACCATGTGAGCCTGCCCGGGATTGCCTTGGAACCCTTGCGAATTGGGGCCTTTGTTAATTAGGTTTCGCGGGTTCGGTTGTGGTTGGGAAGGTAGGGATCCTTGTTTACAGTCCAAGAGTTGGCTTAACTGCCCCTTTACCAAGGCCATTTCCTCCTGATGTTTCTGGTTCATGTCAGCCATCATCTTTATTAGGGTGTCCATTTGGTTTTGTGGGGGAAAAGCTACCCTATTATATTGGGGTATAACTGGTGGTCCTTACTGATAGGGGGCAAGTGTGGCTGCTGGTTTGGCCTGGGCTAGTTTTGGAATTGCGATGGTTTTTAGTTTGTCCAACCAAAGTTGGGGTGGTTACGCCAGCCAGTGTTGTACGTGTTCGAGAAAGGGTCAGGTTTTGCATAACCTTGGATAGCTTACACATCTTCAAGGATAGCCGATGTTGATGGAGAGGGAAGAGAGTAATCAAGGGTTGAGGGAGCAAAGGTCCCTCCCTGGAACGTGGTCAGGGGTTGTTCCAGGTTCAGTTGGGTTAAGGGCTGGACCAGGTCAACATTATGCGCTCCCTTTGCTAGGGAGAAGGTCTGTAAGGGGTTTCTGGTCTGGTTCAGTAGCTCATCAATCTTTTTGTCCACCAATTCCACCTGATCTAGTTTCTTGGCAATGATGTCCATGTCAACCATTCCAGAATTTGCTTGTACCTCATAAATCCCACCACAGGGTTGACTGGACTTGTTAAACTGGGTCATGGAGGCATTGTTGAGTGAATTCTCGCTCATAGACTCAAAGAGCTCAAACGCGCTCTCCTCATCCTTGTTCAGGAAGTTCCCCCCACATGAGGCATTGACGAAGTTCCGTAGGTTGCTGTCCAGACCATGGTAGAAAATATGGGCCAATTGCCACCTTGGTACTTCGTGGTGTGGGCATTTCCTCAAGAGTTCATTAAATCTTTCCCACGCCTCATGGAACTATTCCCCACCTTGGAGTGTAAAGGTAGTAATAGCTCTTCTGAGGGCATTGGTCTTTCCTATGGGGAAGAATTTCTTTAAAAATGCATGCCTCAGTTCTTCTCAGGTGGTGATGGGTCTACCTAGGGTTCTAAGCCAGTGAGAAGCCTTGTCTCTTAACGAGAAGGGAAACATCTTGATTAGAACAATGTCAAGGCTAATGTTCCTAGGTTTCACAGTTCGTGCTATGCGGTCAAGATCCTCTAGGTGTTGGAAGGGGTCCTCATTTGAGCTTCCATGAAAGTGGTTCTAGATCAGACTTAAGACATTCGGTTTCAGCTCAAAATCATCTCCCCCTTTGGGGATCCTAAGGTGTGGCTCAACTCTAATAGCGAAGGGGTTATAGAAATCGCGGAGGGGCCTCAGTTGATCCTGAAATGGTGGTACATCGAGTGGTGGTTGCCCTTGTGCACCTTGGAAAGGTGGTGGTGGTTGTTCTTGTGGGTTCTGTAACCGGTGTATGGCTTGCATGATGGTGTGGATTTGTTGTTGCTGAAGCCTGTGGTTTGCATTAATTTGGGCTTGGATGATGGCCATTGTGTATGGTGGGGGTTGATCCTCAGCCTCATCTACCCTAGGTTCAGCCATGTTTCTAACAGAATCACATCGCCTAGATTCTCGCCCCAAAACAAACAACTCGGGATGCAGTGAGCGTCTCCCGTGCATACACTAGAGAAGAACAGGAGGGGATGCGGAGAGCGACAGATGAGAGAAATGTGTTCAATCAAGCAAACAAGCCTAGTCTTTATGGGGTATTCCTTAGGAGACCTAGAAATCTCACAAAGGGTGATTAAGTCCATAAGCACTGGACTCCCCTTCCCAAGGCTAATCTGGCCAGGTTGATTACAAGGGGATTGTAGGGAAGGTTCTTCCTTTGGCTTGCGCCTCCGGTTCCGTAGACCCCACAACCGCGGTCGTTTGACACTGCCCCGCAGCCTAGTCACCAGATTCTACCAAGGGAATGAAAGCCAAGTGCCAAGTGAACAAAACCTCACCTTTCGAGACTTAACTCAGTCCTACCTAGGGCACGTCTACTCAGTTTTAAAAGGGCTAGGATAGTGCTTGTGCTTGGGTTATGTGATGAGGCGTTGATTGGGGTGGTGCCTCTTAATTTTTCACTTTCAATGTGTGTGCTTCTATCAAAACATAGTTTTCAAGCAAGGATTAAGATGTGGTGTCTTTTAGTGTTTCATCCTTACTTTAGTGTCTTTTAGGGTTGACGTGTCTTAATGTTTTCAGACAAGTTTTAGTGGGCATGTCAAGTTCTGCACACAATTCGGGAAAGTAGATTTCCTTTTATTCTGTAGAGGCTCTAAAACCCTAATGTACTCATTCTAATGATCATGCAGCTTCTATTAGATGAGTCAGTTTTAGGGTTGAGTGGTGCGGCCCAAGTCAACTCACGGTGGCTTCGCAAACACCACTCAAAAAGAGAAAAGAACACTCCAAGAATTTATTAAGAATGTTAGAGTGTACATTTTTTTTTGTGGGGTGATGTGTTAAGGATGTGGGTCAAGAAATCATACACTACACAAATTTTTTTCAATTTTTATAATTTTTTTAGTTTTTCACGCAAGCAAACAATCATGAGTGAAGAATTACTCACTATCGGTCCTTGTTGCGCTTACTCCCTTGTTACCATCGTGGGATGCGCCGCTTCGCCGTCCAAGCGTCGAATTCCTGCAACCATCAAGTAAAAAGGAAAATAGGGCATTAGACGATGTGAGAATGGATGTGGAATGGAAGTAACAAAACAAATCCGTTGCCTCCCCAGCAACGGCGCCAAAAACTGACGTGCGCTCATGCGTGTGTGTTAAGAAGTGTCGTTATAGTCGCACTTACAACGCCGATTTTAAAGTAAAGAAACGGAGGTGAGTCCGAGTGTCGATCTCAAGGAGGCATGAAAATCGAATTTTTCTTATCACCTGTTGTCGCGGAAATTGCAGAGTTTTGCTTGCGAAAGATGCGGTTGAAAAGCGAGAGAGAGATAGAGAGAGATTAGGGTTAGAGTCGTTTCTTTGCTTGATCATGCAACTTAAACAGGAAATAAAGTAAATACTAAACGGAAAGTAACTTCATTAATCATGCAGCTTTAGTTCACAGCTTACAACATTAAATACATGCTTAAACAAAAGTAAGGGAAAGCTTAAAAGAGAGGAAGAGAGAGAGGGGGGAGAGCGGCGAGGCAACCACGGCCGTGGAGAAGGCTCCGTTGGCGGCTCGTCGTCTCCGGAGATTACAGGAGGGCCTAAAGCTAGCTAAGAGAGGGGTAGAGTAGTTGCAAGGGAAGTGAATGCCTTGAATGAGTGGTTGGAGGGGGTTTAAATAGGGAGAAGGGCTTTCTAAAAGAAGGGGCTTTAGCGATGTTCGGGACGTCACTAAAACCCTTCCAAAAGCGTCGGTGAAGCCCTTCAGCCCGCCGGTCACACGCCCGCACCGTTCTTCTTCTCGCCTGATCCGTGGCCCCTGCGTGAGAGCCGTCCAATCGAAGATCGGACGGCTGAGATCCTCCCTTGGGCGCGCTTGGATCGTGCCTCGGGTGCGCATGCACGCGAGCGTCGTCGCCCGACGTGCGCGCGTGCGTGGGCACTTGCTGTCTGAGGGCACGCCGTGTGGCGCGATCTCTGCCGCCCGCTGCTGATCGGGCGGCTAAATTTCGCCGCGTGCTTCTTCGTCTTTAATTCCTCTCGCCGCGCGGCTCGAACCCGAGTCACCTGCATGCGGACGTGCGCGCTTACCGCTACGCCACGCCCACTACTTTGTTGCGGCGATAGCTGCGAGTGCACGGTTCTCAACCGTCCGATCGAAGATCGACGGCTGAGATTTGATCTCAGCTGAAGGAGGAAGCGGCGCGCGGTGAGCGGGGGTGACGTGGCGCAACGAGGGCCGTTGATCATTAGATCAACGGTCAGAACTTCTGGGGCCCATTGTAGGAGCTCCGGATGTCGGATTTGGCCGATCTTGAGTCCGCTGGACTCTGTTCGTCGTTCTGAATCCATCCGTGTGGTCCGATTGCTCATCTGAGGCTTGCTTTGACAAGTGCTTACACAAATGACCATTAATACAGTTTTATAATCAATCTTGGTATATGACGCATGCAATGCTCCCATTCTACTTATGTTGTGCCTTTTATTCTTAAGATGGGCCCTATTTAACAGAATTATCACCCCCATATGTAGTGTTATCAGGCAGCGCGTGCGAAGCTGCAGCACAGCGCCAACGCATGCACGTGGCATACGCGTACGACACACCACGTGGGGAGCACGTGCCAGCACGCACGTTGAAGGCAGCTAGCGCAAGGGCGGCAGCTTTGACGACGCATGCAGCAGGTCTTCAACGACACTTTGAATGTCGCTGTTGACCAAAGGACAAATTTTAGCCCTTTTCACCACTATAAAAAGGGGCCTACCCCCCTCATTTGCACCAATCTTCTACCTAAGAATTCCACCACTCCATAGAGCTCCCAAGCAAGGTTGTGAAGATGTCGAGCCACCAACGGAAGTCCCTCCAACGTCGTGGCTATCTCAACGCCATCCACCGCCTTACATTTAGTTTTAATTCTTTGATAGTTGTAGCTATTCCTTATATTCAAGCATTCATCTATATTTGGTTGAACATGACATTGGATAATTAATTGAATATGTTTTTGATATCTTTTCTTTGCAATGAGTTATTGTGATTCTCTAACCCTATCTCTGCCACTCTCTTTTTCTCTCTCTTTCTCTTTCTCTCTCCCTCTCTCTCCCTATCTCTCTCTCTTTCTCTATTCATTTTGCAAGCGAAAAAATTGACATATTTTTTGTGACTTGAAGCGAGTAAATGATTCAGAATCTTTCCTCCTATGTTTGACACTCGGACTCACGTCCGATAACTTTTATTTAAAATTAACACTATAAAACGTGCTACAACGAGCAACTTAACACAAATGTGTCGTTCAACGTCAGTTTTTGCCGCCATTGCCGAGGAGGCAAAGGATCTTTTACTCATTTTCATTTTCTTGGAAATTAATTGTATTCATGTTATATAACTTTCTCTTCTCTCTTTTTGTGGTTGCAGAAAACTCATGTAGTGGCAACGAGAGGAGAACGAATCAGGTTGGATCTAAGTGCAAAAAGAAGACTGCTGATGGGAACACCATCATGAGCCCTAACTAGCTCATTTTGACCCATAAAAGAGAACAAAAGCTCCTACATAACCAATTGGAGGTCCTAATTCACTGAATAACCTTCTAAGAGAAAAGCAAGAAACAAGGGGTAAAATTGTAATTTTACCATTGCAATACAACAACAGTTTTCTTAAGGGCTAAACATAGGTCAAATGGTCTTAATAAGATAAAAAGTGGGTTGGTTCAAATAAAAAAGGGTTCGTGTGAATTTTGGGAATTAAATGACTTCTTGTAACCCTAAAATAAACCCACTTGATTTAACAAGGGTCTGGGTAGGATAAAATTTACTTAAACCCTCTAAAAATCATATAAAATATTCTATAGGGTTTAAAACCTTCAATCTGGCTATTGGAGCCTATTTTGACCTAAAATGGGGTCTCAGACAAATGTTTGCCCTAAATTAGATTTTTTCATAAATTACCCAGTCAAACGTGGTCAAACCCAAAATCCAACCTCACCATTGGATTTATTAGGTCCAAATTAGGCTTTCACCAAAATTTGGACCTAAGGAAAACTCATCTTGATCCATTTTGCAAATAGGTCCGACCCAATTATATTTCTACCCCTATCTTTCAAAAACCCCTACAATTGACCCCTAGCTTCTTCTTCATTCTTTGCAATTAGGTCCCTCTGCCATTATAGCGGAAGGAATCCTACTTCGTTGAGCTTGAAAGGGCGATTTCTCCCTGATCTCTCAGAGAATCCCCTTCAAAATTGAAAGGGAGATTCTCTGATAAATCTCCTCCAATGTGAACCCAATTAGAAGCTCTATTTGGTACCCAATCTCTCATGCGAACTCATGAGAGATTTGGGTCTCTTTTGATTTTTCATTACCAGCGAACTTCCCTTGCTTGGAAGCTTGGCTTCCAAGCACAAAATCGACCTCCAGGGCCTATTTAAGAGACCCCAATTCGCCCCACATCTCCTAAGCTTGAAATCAGCCGAAGAACCCCCTCAATTTCGTCTCTCCTCCTCCGGCCGACTTGCTCATCTAGCTCCGATGACCTCCCCCACTCTCCCTCGTTGCCTAGCCACAATATCGATGGCAGGTTCCTCTTCCTCTCTCTCGTCCGCGTCGCATAGCACCCACCGACGCTCTTGCCTCCCCTCCGTTCTTGCCGACCACTCTCACTGAGCGTCTTCATCTCCGACGTTGGCGATACGAGCCAGATGCCATCCCTGTCTCCCCTTCATCTCTTCACTACTAGATAAGTCCTCTCACCTTCTACTCCCTCTCCCCCTCTTTCTTACCCTCAAACGACCACTGCCGCACTCCACCACCATCATCCCCTTCACCTCCGGCCACCACTCCGACGAATTTTTTCCACCTCCACAGACCACCTCCCTCCTCACCGACCAGTTCCTAAGCACCACCCCGACTCACTGATCATAACCCCCCACTCACAACACTCCACCACTCACCCAAATGCACCCCCGAACACACCCACACACACGGCTGCAGTGTGCCCTAGGCACGCTCCCACAGGAGTTCCCACGCCACATCGACCACCTTGGCACATTCGCCGCACCTTGGCGAAGCTCCCTAAGCTTTTTAACGTGGCCGCGAGGCCATTTGTGTGATTTCAGGTCCAAGGGCTCGCCGCCATTGACGCACAGCCTAAAGCTTCCTTGCAAGCTTCTCCAAGTCGTGCCCGCTCTAGGTCACAGTCCCAGGCTGCGCGAGGCACTCTTGCAAACATCTCCAAGTGACCAATTGAAGCCAAGAGCCATCACATCAGCTACAATAAAAGGATGTCCCTCTGCTGCAGGCGCGCGTGAAAGGGGTGGGAAGATAGTCCCACCTCAGAAAGATTTGGCGCACCGCACCTGCATAAATTGATTTTCTGCATTGGGCTTATCGCCTCCAACTCATGGGGTGAGGTCCCTCTCACCCAACCCGACGCCTCGTCCACAACCACACCCCGCGGACCTGGTGACCCGACCAGCACACCTCGCCCACCACCGCACGTCAGTGGGCCTGGTCCTAGGTGCGTACCCAACCCGATTACCCGAGAAGCTATGGCTCTGGGAGAGCAAACCTAAGAGAGAAAAGAGAGAAGAGAGCTCGCATGGGTAGGGGGTAGGTTTTTCTCTGCAGGTCGAGGATAAGGAGAAGGCAAGGAAAAAGGCTAAGGGCTAAAGCCAAGGAAGAAGAAGGAGAAGGCCGAAGTCAGAAGAGAAAGGAAGGGAAGAAAGACACTGAAGGCAGAAGAAGTTGAAGGCAAAGGAATGGCAGCTAGCAAAGAAAGAGAAAAAGGTAGAGAAAGAAAAGAGAAGGAATAAGAAGCTGAAGCCAAAATCAGAAGAAGAAGAAGAAGAAGAAGGAAGGAGCCGCCAGAGAATAAAGAAGAAGGAAGATAAAGAAGAAAAAGGCAGAGATAAAGAAAGATGAACAGGAGAAGCAGAAGGAAGAAAAGTCAACAAGCACTGTAGCATCATCATTTAAAGCGTCTGATTCACAAATCAGAGGTCCAATTGAGCTTCATTCATATATACATTGATTTCTTTAATATTTTGTGCTTACATTTATTCCTATCTTTTTGCACTATACATTGATCTTATTGCATATTATATTCTTTCAAATTCTCAAGTTGTGATCTTGATTTCTAAACCCTAATTTGCTCCCTGTGTTTGACCTCGGACTTTAACATTCGAGTAATAAATTGTATTTATTTTGAACTCTTTTTCAACTGTACTACAACGCAACCTTTTTAAAACCCGATCAAGCGTTCTTAAACAACCGCCATCAATCTGAAGGTTCAATCTTGTCTTCCCACGATCTAAAGGTAACTCATCATCCTAGGACTTAAAAAAAAAATGGAGTTATAAAAGAAACCTCTCATTTGTTTGTCGAAGAAAACACTACCATTAAGTCTTCAACCCATTAACTCCGCAAAATCATTTTCTGGATTCTGGTTGAGGACACGATTAAAGGACCCTTAGCACCTCTAAAAGTTTTGAGAAACATCTCAAAGGTGCTCCTTCCAATAGGAGAACTCCACCTCAAATTTCATAGCCAAACTCTTTGTGGTTTGGCCATGATAAATTCCTTACTGGAAGTGCGCAAGGTTGTCCTAAGTTTTGGAGATATGTAGGTTATTCTTTCTGTTACGAATTCTACGCAGCTTCAATTGGTGAGAGATTCATATTTCTGGAAAGCTCTTGAAATTCTTTACACTTCATTTGAAGATCATTTTTGCATTTGAAATTGATTAATGCCTGTTCTGATCAAAATATTAAACTTGCGCATTGATCTAGAAGTTTTGGACAGATTAACCTTCTCTTGAAAAAATGTGAATTTGGGTGGTCTATCATCGTCAAAAAAAATTGAAATTAATTTTGTTGAAAATCTCATTCGATTTCGATCAGGATAGGGTCATGGCTTGTTATGATTGGACCCTTCTTGATAGAATCTTAAAAAAAGATTCATTGAGTAGAAGCTACACACTCTAGGATCTTCCACACTAGGAAGTTTTTAACTTTATAGTCACACAAAAGGCCTTAAAGAAAATCAATCTTCACTAACCGTGTGACTATACATTTGTACCTTGTTTGAATGCGTAAACAAGTGAAATTTTAAAATCCATTCAAGCAAGATTTAAATTTCAAAAATCACACATCTTAATCTTGCTTGTTAAAGAACACTTGTTTTGGCATTGGGTCCTTGCACCCAATTGTGCACACAGCTTAAACTAAAATTTTAAGGGCATTAACCCCCCTAACGCTCTTTACTTAATCCTTGAGCATAAGCACTGACCTAGCCTTAAAAATTAAGTAGACATTAGCCCTAAGAATCATTGAGTTCATTTCAGGGTATTTTCCTGAATGCATAGTGAATTAGTGATGTCTACTTGCTCCAAAAGGTGCTGAGTTAGGAGGTCCAATTGTCAAATGACTTAAGCAAGTCGGGGTTTTGCATAATTAACGGCCTTTAGGACACGCTCCCCCTACTTCGCCTTCCCAACTCTACCACCTTCGAGAGTAAGGACAATACCGAATTCACCGTGTGGTTGGAATCTACTTCTGAAGCATAAGTCGCCTAGGTGTACACTATAGGGCTTAGATTTGTTTGCTTGATTGTGCACACACTTCTCGCATCTGTTTCCCTTTGCATCTCTCCCGGTTCTTCTCCAGTGTATGCACGGAAGGCGATCACTTCATCCCAAATTGGTTGCTTTAGATAGAGACTCTAGGAGAAAACTTAAGTTTTCTAGGGATAGGACTGAGGACATGGCCGACCCACAAGTTGAGGAGGTTGAGGATCAACCTTAACCCAATGCCATGGCCATGATTCAGGCTCAGATTACAGCTAATCACCAACTTCAGCAACAACAGATCCATACCATTATGCAAGTCATACACCGACTGCAGAATCCTCAAGGACAGAATCCACAAGGGTAGAACCCTCAAGGGCAACCCCCACTAAACCCACCTAACCCACCACCACCCCTTGACGGCCAACTAAGGCCTCCCGTGATTTCTATGATCCATCTACTATCCTTATGGAACCATACCTTAGGGTCCCCGAAAGGGGAGATGATTTTGAGCTAAAACCCAATGTCCTTAGCTTGATTCAAAGCCATTTCCATGGAAGCTCAAATGAAGACCCTTTCCAACACTTGGAAGACTTAGATTAGATTACACGAACCATAAAACCAAGGAAAATCTGCTTAGATATTGTGCTAATTAAGATGTTCCCGTTCTCCCTAAGAGACAGAGCGTCTGATTGGCTTAGGACTTTAGGGAGACCCATCTCCACTTGGGAGGAATTAAGGCATGCTTTTCTTAAGAAGTTTTTCCCTATAGGAAAGACTAATGCCCTTAGAAGAGCCATCACTACACTTACCCTACAAAGTGGAGAGCAATTTCATGAGGCATGGGAAAGATTTAATGAATTATTGAGGAAATGCCCACACCATGAGGTTCCAAGGTGGCAATTGACCCAGATTTTCTACCATGGTCTGGACAACAACCTTAGGAATTTCGTGGATGCCTCATGCGGAGGCAATTTTATAAATAAGGATTAGGAAAGTGCGTTCGAGCTCTTTGAGTCAATGAGTGAGAACTCGCTTAATAATGCCTCCATGACCCAATTTAATTGGTCCAGCCAACCCCGTGGTGGGATTTATAAGGTACAAACTAATTCTGAAATAGTTGACATGGACATTATAGCCAAGAAATTGGATCGGGTTGAGTTGGTGGATAAGAAGATTGACGAGCTATTGAATCAATCCCAAACCCCATTACAGACCTTCTCCCTAACGAAGGGAGCACACAATGTGGATCTGGTTCAGTCTATGAACCAAATGCACCTAGAACAACCCCTAACCATGTTCCAGGGAGGGACCTTTGCTCCCTCAAACTCTGATTATTCTTTTCCCTCCCCTTCGGCACCTTCTACCTTTGAAGATGCCCATGACATCCGGGGATATTCTAAGCCTGACCCTTTCTCCAACACTTACAACCCTGGATGGTGCAACCACCCAAACTTTGCCTAGTCAAATAAAAAATCGAACCAATTTCAGAACCAGCCTAGGCAAAACCCTCCTTATCAGCCTGGTCCAACTACCAAACCACCCTATAACCAGAATAGGGCAACTCCTATGCAGCAAAACCAAATGGACACCCTGATTAAAAGGATGGCTATATGAATCAGAAACATCAGGAGGAGATGGCATTAGTGAAGGGACAATTGAGTTAGATGTTGGATAACAAACAACAAGGGTCCCTTCCTTCTCAGCCACAACCGAACCCGAGGAATGTAATGAACAAAGGCCAAAATCCTCAAGGGTTCCAACCAAATCAGGGGTAAGCTCATATGATTCAACAAGCCCCATAGACACCTCCTGGGTTTGCTGTCTCTTCTTCTCAAGGACCTAACCCTGGTTCCAATGACTCAGCCAATGTGGTTACCTTGAGAAGCGACACTCAAGCCAAAGACCCCAAATGGCCAACCCCTCCTGTGACTTCTCTACCTGAGATGCTTGATTCTGAGGACAAGCGAGAGGAACCCAAGGATCAGGAGCCTGACCCAATTCAAACCCAAATCCCATACCCTGAAGCCTTGGACAAAGTAAAGAAGAAGAAGAATGTGGCTGAGAACGAGTTGTTGGAAATTTTCAAGCAAGTTCAAATCAATATACCTCTCCTCAATGAGATCAAAGATATCCCAGCTTACGTAAAGATTTTGAAGGATGTTTGCACACCCAAGCATAAGCCAAGAACCCAAGAACCTAGGAAGGTAGTGCTCTCGGAACAAACTAGTTCAGTGATATTGAGCAGCCTACCTCCTAAAAGAACAGACCCTGGAGCACCTCTGATATCATGTAATATTAGTGAGGTGCCTCGATTAACTTAATCCCGACTACCCTTTATCACTAGTTTGGATTTGGAGAGTTAAAACCCACACCTATGACCATCCAATTGGCCGACCGATCCGTGAAAACCCCGAAAGGGGTAGTCAAGGATGTAATTGTTCAGGTTAAGGACTTCTACTTCCCAGTTGATTTTTTAGTCCCTGACATGGAAGTCCCCGAACAACTACAGAACACACCCATCATCCTAGGCAGACCCTTTTTGGCTACGACCAAGGCTAACATTGACTGCGACACGAGATGTATGGAAATTGCCTTTGGAGATAAGAAAATGCAATTGGATATCTTCAAGGCAACCAAGTCTTTTAATTGCGGTTGGGTTGAGGAATGCGATCCCGTGGATACCCTGGTTGAAGAATGCTTGACAGTGAATTCCTTAAAGGACTACCAGACTCAACCAACTTTAGACTACCCCATTTATGAAAGTGATGAGGAAAAGGTTGATACCCCCAACACCGATTACCAATCTTGGGAGACACCCACTGGAATTAAGGAAGGAAATCCACTTACGAACATAGATCTGGAGGGAAGCCCTGAAATGCAAAACTTTCATTTTGAGGATCCAATTAGTCATGAGTCTCAAGGAAAGGATTCACAGGACAATCAAGATTTGGATGTCCTAAATAATCTGGGGGGTTTGAGCAAAGGGAAGTTGGATACCATGAGATTATTGACTTGGCCATCTCTAGTCAGGCACACCTGGGCAGTATGGAGATGATTTTTCCTAAGGATTATGATAATCACATGTGCCTTGATAAATCTGAAGTTGACACGATTGCTCAACTCGAGTCACATCCTCTGAGAAGCAAATCTGCTTTCACTCTGACATTGCATGATTCACATTTTTCTCCTCCCACCTACCAAGGTGATGAAGGAAACCTTGAGTTTGCACTCTTTCATCCTGACTCTGATTTTCGATTATTGGGGGATACCTCTAAAGATTTATGTAGGGAAACGGAAATGCCACCTAATGATGAGGAGTTTGATACATATGAGGGTGAAATATTAAGTAGAATGAATTGGGGATTTAGTCATAATCCTAGTCAATCTAATGGATGGCTTGACTCAAAGATTTAGACAGATTCCGATGAATTTGAGATTAGTACCGATGAGGACGGGATGATTTCTGACAAGGATTTTAGTGACCTCTTTACAGAGCTGCAAATCTCACATGTACCCTCATATAATCCAGGGCCTGGGGAGAGTATGATTGTCGATATTAATTATGAAGACCCCTATGATCCAGACTCTATTGCTGACTTGCATGTTGATTTTCATATTAATCCACTTCCTCAGCAACCTCTCATTGAACTATAGAACATAATCAATGAACAGAATTGGCATCATGACTCGCATTCCGCTTACCCTCCATTCTCTATCCCTATTCCATAGTTTACTATAGAGAAACTCTTTGGCGTAGGGATACACCATGAGCTGGTCCACAATTATGGACCAATGATTCTTGGAGCAGACGAACACATTGTCATATTAGTTTGATAACCCTATCTTATGCAAGTATTGAGCCACTAATTAAGTCTTCGCCTAGCTAAAGGTACTAAGCTTAGCATGCGGCAATAAACTCAGCACTTCCTGGGAGGCAACCTAGAGGTTTCAAGCTAACCGGATTAACTGTTGACACTCAAGTGATTTCTTTCCTTACTCCCTTGCATACAATTATTTTCCAATGAGGACATTGTCCAACTTAGGCATGGGGGGTGTGGTAATTTGTACGTTCTGAGTACATATTGTCAGCTTGAATTATTTAAATAATAATAATAATAATAATGAAAAAAAATAGGAAGAGAAAACTTAGGTATTAGGAGTTTGTCAACTTCAGGAAATGATATATTAAGGACCTAAACATTTAGACTCTTTAGGCCTTTAGACTTAATCAGTCCGGGTGTCCACTAAAATGTGGACTTGGTTTCAAGTCCTCGCCACCATAATGTATATTAATCTAGTCAATAAAGTAGGGTGATAAGTATACGACTTATCAACCCGCCCTCGGATTTGGGGGGATTTTTAGTCTAAGCATCTACACATGTTTGCACTGACTCACTCATCAGCAATTTCAAAAGAAATTGGGTAGCTAATGAACATTCTAGGGTGGTATGGCTGGCAAGTGGTCGGCGGTAACAGCTCATCGATCGGTTGTCCAAAACCCAACCATTGGACCATTCTCTTTTATTGCCTTTAGGGAAATCTTAGATTAGAAAAGCCACCTACTTGAAAAAAAAATGATACTCAAAAAGAAAAAAAGTAGAAAAAGAAGAAAATAAAAAAATAAGCCACACTTCACTGCACGAGTATGGCTGCTAAGTCGCCAGTGGTAACTTGCTAGCTCATAAAATGCACAAATAATTCCCAAAACACTTAGGGAAGAAGTAGGGAAGTAGAATAACCTGGGGAGATATACGTCGGGTTCTCCCTTGTGTTGACCTCATAGAAAATAAAAAGTAGGGAGAAAGCTATCGATTGGAAAGATAAACCTTAAGGCAGAATTTTTAGGTCACCTAGGGGTGTAGAAACCCGAAGTCTATTTTAATTGCCATTGAGTGAAGTCTATTACTTTCACAACAAGATGCTTAGTATTAAGAGTCCTTTTCGAGTCTTGGGTGGGTTGGGTAGCCATAAAAAGTTACCCCGAAATCCTCAACACCAAAAATCCAAAAAAAATAGAAAAGATGAAAAAGAAAAAAAATACATATAGTTGCTTCTATATAAAATAAGGCGAGGACTCGGGCAGTCAGCATTTCGGCAGGCAACCCGGGCATTGTTGAATCTCTGCAAGTTAGGTTCTTAGTAGAAATTTCCTCCTGTTGACAAGCAACTTCTACCTAAGTCATCAATTCCTAGTTTTATTTTGTAAATAGCATTTAGGTTAAACCTTGCTAGGGACTAGCAAGGGGTCGGCATGGGGGTATGATGACTCTACAATTATTAGTGTTAATATCATTAATTAGAGTCAATTTCGAGGGTACTTGTGTGATAATGTCATATTATAGTGGGTTTGGGAGCATTGCATGCATATTGCGTGATCTTTACATTTAAATTACTTAAAATCAATGTTTAATGACCTTGTGTACAAGACCATATTGAAATAGGTCTTAGATGAGCAATTAGACCATACGGATGGATCCAGATCGACAAATGGAGTCCAACGGACTCAAAATCACCTCGATTTGACTTCTGTAGCTCTCACAACAAGTCCGAGGAAGGTCAATGGACAGGGGACAACGTAGCATCCCTATGAGCTTCGAATGAAAAATTCAACCATATGGATGGATCCAGAGAGACGATTGCAATCCAAAAACGTGGGAATCATCTTGATCCGAGCACCATGGCATCCTCTACAACAGAAAGAAGATGAACAGCCCAGATGGCACCATCTAGGCCGCCCAACACCAGCCATCAGCAACTACAGGTGCCCCATCATCTCGTACCACAGCCGTTGGATCAAGATCCAACAGCTGAGGTTCCTCGCACCCGCAACTCCCACATCATCTTCTCGACACTTCGGGTAGGATGGCGCAATGGTGGAGGTTCTTGGCTTCTAAGGGAGGGGCGTGGGTTCGAATCCCCACAGCCCCCACCAATTTGCAATTGAGGCGCGATGCAGCAGTAATAGCGGCAACGCACACATAGTGCGCATGCGCTTGACACGTCGTGCGAGGCACGTGGGCCAGCACACTCGTTGAAGGCAGTGAGTGTAAGGGCGACGAGTCTTCAGCGACACTTTGAATGTCGCTATTGACCTGAGGACGAATTTTAGCCCTTTTCACCATTATAAAAAGGGACCTACCTCCCTCATTTGCACCAATCTTCTACCTAAGCAATTCCACCACTCCATAGAGCTCCCAAGCAAGGTTGTGAAGACGTTGAGCCACCGATGGAAGTCCCTCCACTGCCATGGCTGTCTCGACGCCATCCACCCTTACATTTAATTTTAATTCTTTGATAGTTGTAGTTATTCCTTATATTCAAGCATTCATCTATATTTGGTTGAACATGACATTTGATAATCAATTGAATATGTTTTTGATATCTTGTCTTTGCAACAAGTTATTGTGTTTCTCTAACCCTATCTCCCTCTCTCTCTCTATATTCATTTTGCAAGCAAACAAATCGACATATTTTTTGTGACATTGAAGCAAGTAAATGATTTGGAATCTTGCCTCCCTGTGTTCAACACTCGAACTCACATCCGATAACTTTTGTTTAAAATTGACGTCGTAAAATGTGCTACAACAAGCAACTTAACACAAATGCGTTGTTCAATGTCACTGATCAGAGAGTCTTTGACTGAATTCAAGGGAGATCTGATTTAAATGATCAAATTGAGTTTTCATATGTTCAATTGGTTTGAATGTGATGGGCTTAAGTTGTTTTAACTCGATTTTTATCACTTAGTGTGCTTTTGCCCAATTTTAACCGTAGTCTCTGATTTCTGGCAGTCTAGTAGCTTGAGCCAATGAGAATCAAATGCACTGATTAGAGGCTTGAGCAATGATCCAATAAGTTTTAATGGATCGCCCAGAGCTCCTGTACACCAATCAATGGTGTGTAGGAACTCTAGATGTTCAAAACATTATGGCGAGCTCACAACAAAATGCCTAGGTGGGAAATATCTAAATTTGATCTCAAAGATTTTCATCCGCACATGAAGAATTGGTTTAGGTCTGGAATGTTTTAATGAAAGTCTAGATATGGTTTGATATGATTTTTAACGTCTATTATGGTCATTTACCTCCACACTATCTATAGTGCGAGGTAAATACCATATTAGGGTTTTTAAGGTTATCTAACCTTTGATCAGGTTTTAATGTAAATTCAAATCTTTATGGGAACATTTGCAATGTTTTCAAAGTGACTTTCTTGGATTTCATATATGGATTTGGATGGTTTGACAGTGTAGCAGCATAAGCTACTAAAATTGAGCCGCAATAGCAGTAGATCAATCTTTGATTGGGCTAACCATGCAGCTGAGTGGGAGAATATGCACGGTCAGCAGCTTCAGCAGCTCATAGCTACTGAAATTGTGTTATTGTAGCAGTTGTTGGATGACTAGTTTAATGAGCAGCAATAGCTGTTAAGATCTGTCAGCAATGATCTGGATGGAAAGGAATTTAAGTGGATTTCAATGTTACTTGAGCTACTGAGTTTGTAAATTGTTAGAGCTTCAATTGACAAGCATTTATGTACATGTATTTAAGCTCAAATCTGATAAGAAATAGCTTGTAATCTTCATCTTGATTTACTTTTACTAGCATGCTCATTATTTATCTGTCCAAGAATGAAATTTAATGGATCTTTGAGTTAAAACCAGATTTTATCGTCCAATTATTTTCATATGGTTTTCTAAACACATATGAGCATTTAAGCCTCAGTTTCAAACCCCCAAACTCATTTAGAGATCTTAGGCTCTTTAGTTCATATCTCATTTAGAACTCATTTGGGTTAGTTTTGTAAATAAATAAAAATCATAAAAAAATCACAAAAAATTAAAATAAAGTTGTCTTGAGTAGGGTTAGGTATACTTATAAGTGTTTGCAAAGTTACAAAGTATTCCGAACCCCCGACTTGGTAGAATATGCCAGCCGATGGTTCGATATACTTTAAGACTTGATAAAAGAACTCAATATAAAAACACCAAAAAGAAAATTTTCTCCTCTCATCCCACCTTATCTCTCTCTTCTCCTACCTCTAGTATACATAAAAACACCATAAAAATCAAAAATACCTAAAAATACCATGTGTATTGTATTTATACTTGTATATACTATTTAAAGCTAAGTTAAATGTAAATTATAACTTATATATCTATATTATACATAACTAATGTATACATGTATTATAATTATTTAAGTATTGAGTTATACTATATATATATATATATATATTAACTATATAATTAGCTATTTATTTATAGTAAATTAACTTATTATTGAAGTAACTTATACTGTACACTTGTATATATTAATTTTAATTATTTTCATCCTATTTATAATATATTTATACTATATAATAATATTTATAACTAAATTATATATATAATAAAAACACTTAAATAAATGTATATAAATTCAAATAAATGTTCTAAAATAAATTTAAAATGTATAATAAATATCTTAATATGTTAATTAACTATTTATAAAGTCAATTGAATGATTAACTTATCAATTTGTACATTAATTAAGGATTTAAGATCTAAATTAATGTATACAAAGTACTAACTTTAAGTAATTTTTAAATATAATTAAATAACTTAATTTTATAAATTAATTGTATAAGTATGTAGCCCTATGTATAGGCTTTACAATGACATATTTTAATTTAAATATGGATGTAAAATGGGTGCTCAAATTGAGGCTCAAATCAGCCTTAATGAAATGTTATGCAGCGCTCAAATAGGCGCTGCAGATAGTGCCACATCGTTGGATGTGGAGCGTTTGGAGCAGTATAAGTTGATTCTTGCATCGAGGCTACTCAGTTGTCAGTGCTCAACACACCTACTACCCATTAACCCTTCCCCTCTCTAAGCATAAATAAGCATGGATTTCTAGTGGGCTGGGATCTCGTGTACATAATGGTGGGCCTACTATTGGCATGATATGGGTTTGAAAGAAAATGCACAAAAATAAACATGATAAAAACTAGAATCAGGTCTAGTAGTGGTATGGTCTCACCCCTAAGGGTGATGTGTATCACACGAAAAATCCAGTTCGCCCACAAAAAAATCAAAATTTTTGTAGCGAGGGTTGTGTTGCGTGAAGAAGTGAACCTAAAAAAGATTCTATGTTGAACCATGTATGCTGAGTGTTAAACCTAAAACCAACTAAGTGTTGTGTGAGTGTAAGGACTTAAGAGACTAAGTGTTGTGAGCTTTGTATGTGTAGTGCGTGTGTGTGTATTGTATATATGGTGTATATGTATATGTATATGTATATATATATATATATATCAG
This sequence comes from Thalassia testudinum, assembly GCA_037157565.1. Taxonomy (NCBI): domain Eukaryota; kingdom Viridiplantae; phylum Streptophyta; class Magnoliopsida; order Alismatales; family Hydrocharitaceae; genus Thalassia; species Thalassia testudinum. The sequence continues at coordinate 24,185,175 of JAZHRO010000019.1, read as the reverse complement.
TACATAGTATATGTATAATAAATAATATATATGTATAGAGTATACGTGTATATGTAAGTATAAAATATGTATAGATATATTATAAGTATAAATAGAGTAAGTACATATACTCTTTGAGCTTTTTATGAGTACATGTTTTTAAGGCTTTAGTGACATATATATTTGTCACTGTAGATATACATAAATGTTATTAAATATAATCCTTTTGCCTCAAATTTGTACATACTTTTACTAAGGCTATAGCGACACTTATATTCATTACTGTATATACATTATATGTTACTAAAGTTATTAGTATATGTTAATATATTTAGTATAGTATGTATTAATAGTTATTTTTGTACTTATACTTAGATATTATTTACGATAGTTGTATATAACTAACATAGAGTAGTATTACTTAGTTTTTACTACATGTCTAGTTATAAATATGTTTGAGGCATGTAAATTAACATTAATTGATTTTTTTGTACATAATTAACTCATTTATTCATTCTTTAATTTATTGATTCATTTTGTAAATATAATTGACATTTGTGGAATAAAAAAATATTTTTTGAACATAGAGAGTGATGTATATCAATAACTGTCTCCTAGTGGACAACTTGGAAACTAACCAGCAAAAATTGTCATCAAATAAAATGACACGACATTTGTTTGCATTATGACATTATACTACAACCACGACACCATTAAATCATCGTTTTTATGCAATACGAATTACCGACGATCATATTTTTGGTGCTATTGCCAAAGACAAAAATCCAACAATAGTGCTTTATTATGATCGATGATGTTGACTATGTCAAAAACCACATGCACACATCAAATACCCAATATCACATTCGTTCAAAGGATCACCTAAAGGAAACATAAGGAATTTCAAAGAATAGGGAATCCCCTACCTCAACGCTTTAGCTGCAGCTCTTTCTCCTCTCCTCTCCTCTTTAACAGTTGCACCTGTTGGTGCTAGAGCACCGCGATCGTTTGTTTTGATGATAAAAAAATACGTGCCATTTAACATTTGCACTTGGAGTATTAGATTTCAGGTCAATTGCAAATGGAGACGTGATTAGACGGAGTTTGAGCTCTCATCCAGGATGGATTGGAAGAGCTTAATGGAAAACAGAGGAGATTCGCGAGGAGCGATAGATTGAAGATGGAAGGACAAGAAGAATAGGATAGAATTCTGTTTATTTCTTTCATGTACTTTTGTCTTTATTTCCTTGCTCTTTTTGTTCCTTAGAACATCATGTTAAAGAGCCTCAAAGTACCCTAACAGTAGTCCTAGGAACATCGGCACAACCCTAGGATACTTAGGTTTTCTGTAGAGAACTTAGAAAACCAATATAGGGTTTAAACAGCCTTTTCAGACGTCTAATTCCAAAAACAGACGTCTGATAATGGGTTTTAAGATGTCTAACTGTTGATTCAGACGTCTGATAACAGTTAGGATGGACTTGTTAGCTCTGTCTGATGAAATCAGACGTCCAGACCTTAGTCCAAACGTCTGATGACTTTGCCAGACGTCTAATTAATGGACCATTGGCTGGTTTACCAAACACTGGAGGATATGACCGTTAGAGCCTTATCAGTTGTCCGTAAGCATTTCCAAACGTCTGATAAATGATCGTTTTACCTCGGCAGACCCAAAATCTCTTTTCAGAGATCTTATAGCCGTTGCAATCTCTTAGAAATCCATTCCCGTAGAAAAGTAGATTTCCAGACGTCCATACATAGTGCCAGACGTCCTGTATGTCGTCTGATGGACTTGCACTAGAACCCTATTTAGATTTGATTCATGTCAGGAAGAAACCCGCCTAAAATCAGACGTCTGACTTTGTTCCCAGACGTCTTAAACTGGTTTTCCAGACGTCCGATGCTAGGATCAGATGTCTGATTACCCTATCAGTGCAATGATTGTTCCTGATTTCAGCCTGATTCTCTTGGGCTTTGCACCCAACGGCTATGGAAGCCTTCCAAATCCTTCCTAAGGCCTCTATAAATAGGGGGGAGCCTTTGCCACTCATGACACACCAACACACACCTAGCAATACACTTTCACACCATTTTGTGTCTCTTGATCCTAAGAAGAAAGCCCTTGCTCTCCAAGCTCAAGTTCTTCATCTTGAGAGCATCAAGCCTTTGCGCACCCGCTCTCCCGTCGTAGTTCACGAGAGCGACGTTGCGCCATCGTGTAGCTCACACACCCGCGTCATCGATTCAACGCACTCCTTGCAAAGGGAAGCATCTTAATTCCTATAGAAGCTTAGGTTAAATATTACTTTGTTGGCTCTATAGGATTGTTGTTATTTATCTTTGTTATTTGGTTAGGTATTCGCTTTGCGAATTCCCGTCTCCTTCGTGGGACAAAATCCTTCTCATGAAGAGAAGGGGTTTGAGGTACGCTACCCTCGTATAAAGTAGTGTGGTTGTAATTGAGGTTGAATCACCCTCGTTTAAGTGATTCGTTTAGTGGATTTGATCAACTTGGTTGATCGGAAAATCCTAACTCGAGAGAGTTAGGTGGTGGTTTTCACCCTGTTTGGGTTTCCACCTAAAAAATCTCTGTGTACTTTGTGTGATTGTTTATTTTGTGAGATTGGTATATTTTTAATTCCGCATTTTTTACGTCACGCTGATCTCACCCCCTCCAAGTAGGGAATCCACAATTGGTATCAGAGCAGGTTTCGCGTTATCGGCGTTACAAACCAGCGAGGATCCAGATATGGAGGGAGCATTCGTGTTCACTAAAGGACACGATACCTCGCGACCACTATACTCTGTAGGTATAGATTTCGTTTATTGGAAAAATTGTATGACTATGTGGTTGCAGGCCTACGACTTTTGGGTGTGGGAAAAATGCGAATCCGGATTTGTGATTCCCAAGAAACCCACAAGAGATTACTCAGAAGATCAGGTTCGGAATCTCAACCTCAACGCAAAGGCAATGAATGCCTTGTATTGCGCGTTGAGTCTGAAGGAATTCAAGCAAATCCAAGAGTGCACTACCGCCCACGAGATATAGAGGAAGTTAGAAAAAAAAACTCATGAAGAGATGAGCTCGAAGGAAGAAGAGAATCCCCAGGAAGAAGTTGCCTGCATGGGCTTCATGGCAATAGAGGGCGACAGCGAAAGTGACTCTGACAATGAGGTAAATACCGATTTACAAGATGCATTTAATGAACTTTTTGAAGTTAGTAAAGCACTTAAGATAGAAAATAAAACATTAAAAAGAACCTTAGTTTTCTTAAAAATGAAAATGATAGGTTAGAAAAATAACTCAAGGACCTAGAAAGTAGCTCTAGTCCTAAGGATAATAACCTATTACTAGAAAATAAAAATTTAATTAATGAAAATACTAAATTGATTGAGGAAAATGATAGTTTAAAGTTAGAAATTTCTGATTTAAAGACTAAGATGCATACTATAGAAAATGAAATTGCATGTCTTAGGGAAAACCCTAACAAATTAATCAACAAAGTAGATAACTTTTATAGCCCTAAGGTTGAGAAAGGATCTCCGTCAAGGAGACCCGCTAATAGATCCGGATCCAAGCTCACTTGGATACCGAAGAAAGAATTGGAATCTTGTTTTGTAGGTTTCAGGGATAACTACAACACAAAGGACTGGACCTACAAGCTCAAGGCTGGTCAACTCGAGTTGGGAGAACCAAGGTGTAGACCAAGGAGGAGAACAAGAAGACCGACGAGACGGCGAACAAACGATGGACCCGCCGCACGTCGACCACCAGACTGGAGACCGGCGCCAATGCCCGGGCCTTCAAGTTACGGATGAGAGCCCCATCCGATGTGGCATCTACCACCACCATTTGGGCCATTTTATTGGCCATGGTAGGTGAGGTAAAAATTCTTGACCCAATCTTTGTTTATCATTAGCATTCAGATAGGGGGAGTTAAAAATTATGAGCTAATTACCAATTTTTAAGGGGGAGATGTAAGATTAGCTAAATTTCCTTTAGTAAGGGGGAGAAGAAAAACAGTTATCTTGTTGTTACAAAAAGGGGAGGACATTGCTTTTGTTAAAATAAATTCATAGAAGAGCATGTTTTAAGTGGGAGTTATAGGAAATTTAAAATCAATCAAACCTTTTTGATAATGTCAAAAAGGGGGAGGATTTTTTGCATTATTATTTATGATTTTGTCATCATCAAAAAGGGGGAGATTGTTGATGCTAGAGCACCGCGATCGTTTGTTTTGATGATAAAAAAACACGTGTCATTTAACATTTGCACTTGAAGTATTAGATTTCAGGTTAATTGCAAATGGAGAGGTGATTAGACGGAGTTCGAGCTCGCATCCAGGATGGATTGGAAGAGCTTGATGGAAAACAGAGGAGATTCGCGAGGAGCGATAGATTGAAGATGGAAGGACAAGAAGAATAGGATAGAATTCTGTTTATTTCTTTCATGTACTTTTGTCTTTATTTCCTGGCTCCTTTTGTTCTTTAGAACATCATGTTAAAGAGCCTCAAAGTACCCTAACAGTAGTCCTAGGAACACCGGCACAACTCTAAGATACTTAGGTTTTCTGTAGAGAACTTAGAAAACCAATATAGGGTTTAAACAGCCTTTTCAGACGTCTAATTCTAAAAACAAACGTCTAATAATGGGTTTTAAGATGCCTGACTGTTGATTCAGACGTCTGATAACAGTTAGGCTGGACTTGTTAGCTCTGTCTGATGAAATCAGACGTCCAGACCTTAGTCTAGACGTCTGATGACTTTGCCAGACGTCCAATTAGTGGACCGTGGCTGGTTTACCAAACACTGGAGGATATGACCGTTAGAGCCCTATCAGATGTCCGTAAGCATTTCCAGACGTCTGATAAATGATCATTTTACCTCGGCAGACCCAAAATCTCTTTTCAGAGATCTTATAGCCGTTGCAATCTCTTGGAAATCCATTCCCGTAGAAAAGTAGATTTCCAGACGTCCATACATAGTGCCAGACGTCCTGTATGTCGTCTGATGGACTTGCACTGGAACCCTGTTTAGATCTGATTCATGTCAGGAAGAAACCCGCCTAAAATCAGACGTCTGACTTTGTTCCCAGACGTCTTAAACTGGTTTTCCAGACGTCCGATGCCAGGATCAGATGTCTGATTACCCTATCAGTGCAATGATTGTTCCTGATTTCAGCCTGATTCTCTTGGGCTTTGCACCCAACGGCTATGGAAGCCTTCCAAAGCCTTCCTAAGGCCTCTATAAATAGGGGGGAGCCTTTGCCACTCATGACACACCAACACACACCTAGCAATACACTTTCACACCATTTTGTGTCTCTTGATCCTAAGAAGAAAGCTCTTACTCTCCAAGCTCAAGTTCTTCATCTTGAGAGCATCAAGCCTTTGCGCACCCGCTCTCCCGTCGTAGTTCACGAGAGAGACGTTGCGCCATTGTGTAGCTCACACACCCGCGTCATCGATTCGACGCACTCCTTGCAAAGGGAAGCATCTTAATTCCTATAGAAGCTTAGGTTAAATATTACTTTGTTGGCTCTATAGGATTGTTGTTATTTATCTTTATTATTTGGTTGGGTATTCGCTTTGCGAATTCCCGTCTCCTTCGTGGGACAAAATCCTTCTCGTGAAGAGAAGGGGTTTGAGGTACGCTACCCTCATATAAAGTAGTGTGGTTGTAATTGAGGTTGAATCACCCTCGTTTAAGTGATTCGTTTAGTGGATTTGATCAACTTGGTTGATCGGAAAATCCTAACTCGAGAGAGTTAGGTGGTGGTTTTCACCCTGTTTGGGTTTCCACCTAAAAAATCTCTGTGTACTTTGTGTGATTGTTTATTTTGTGAGATTGGTATATTTTTAATTCCGTATTTTTTACGTCACGCTGATTTCACCCCCTCCAAGTAGGGAATCCACAGCACCAACAGCAACAACAACAACATTAGTAGCAGCAGCAAGAGTAACAATTGCAATAGCTGCAACTGCTACTCCTCTCCTTCTCCTATAGCCGACAGTGATGGGGAGGAAGTTGAGAGAATGTGAGTAGGGAGAGAGAGCTTGGCAGTGCAGAAAATGAAATGAAGATGGGATAAATGTAGTGCACAAGCAATGCAATGTACATCTCGTTACAATAAACAAATGGGTAAATATCAAGTTTACCCTCCCACCATCCTTAAATTTCCAATAGGGCTATGAAATCAAGTTGTTCACATTTGGACCCTCTTACCTTTAACATTTTGATAATCCATTCATTCAAAACCTAAATCCAAGAACCTTACACTCAAATACTTCATGCTTCCCTCATTAGGTCATAATTAAGGGCTCGATTAATTCCAAGGACATCATTAAACTTTCAAACCCATACGGTGCAAGTTCTTCCTCTAGTTGCTACTTGGTGGAGTATTCCGATGTGAGTTTGTGGTAATTATCACTAGTGATCCAGATTCCATGTTGATGATTGTGGTCTCCTACTTCTGTCTCACCGCCCGACCCATCTCGTCACCACATCAATTTTGTGTCTTGTTCCTTGCTGCTATTCTTTTCTTTTCTTAGGCTGTTATTAGTTTGATTGTGTTTTATTGGTTGTCGTGGGTTTGCGTTGACAACCACTGTCTCTTCGAGTTGCTTCGTCGACATGTTTTGGCTAGGCTTGTTTTAGCAGCCCTTGTTCTTTCGAAGTTGCTTTGGCAACTCGTGTTTTGGTGTTGGAGATGCACACTATGTGTGCTTTCCAACTATCTCCATGATATTTCTAAGCCATATTATCAATGTCATGTCGACATCACCATTTGCTTGTGGATCAGTAGCTCGGTTCATCTGCACACGATTTTATGGTTAGGATATTTAATTAATCACTATTCTTGTTACGACTCAAATCGGCTCCATGTGGAACTCAGGTCGTATCGGCTCGACTATCCCAAGACTCAGTCGACCAACGAGTAATAAATCAAACATATCCATTTCCACACATGCAGTATAGCTAGAAGAAAGAATAAAAGCCTGAAAACTATAAGGTAATGGCAACTGAAAAGCAGTTCCACAGGAGAGTAACACAATTACAACATAGCCATCACAACTTACTAGAAAATGGAAACTAAACTACTAGTTCCAAGTTAGATACTCATGATAACAAAAGGAGAGTCACTACGACAGAAAAGAAAAGGGACAACTAAGGTTGGGCTCTGCTAGGCCCAGCTCCCTCCGTAGCCAATGGAACTAGCTACTCACCTCCTTGTCCTGGACACAAGTAATAGACGTCAGCAAAAACTGAGTAGAGTGGCAAGTGTACATTCAACTACTATAACTTAATAAAAAGAAAAGCAGTAAACATTTCAGACATTTGCATGATTTATTTCTATTTCTAGGTACTAGTTTTTTTGTGATTTCAGTTATTTTAATAAAAGGTCCCATTATCTCTTGGTTCACATGTTCTCTAACGGAACGATCTTGCTGCAGTTCTCCCTAATGCAGAACTTGCACATGGTTCTCTCCTGGCCGAGAGAACACCCTGCATTTGTCCTACACCCGGTCTACCACCCGAAGGTCATAGTCACGGCATAGCGGTGACTACGGCACACACAATAAATGCACGGGGGGCTACCCTGCATTGTCACGCGTCAGTCATTTCTGCTAACAGATACTCTCTAAGTCGTACAACATAGAATAGAACAGGGGCCGTGCCCCTCATCGGTCTGCGTACCCTCACCCGACTATCTTGGTTGGCCCTATGGGCCTAATAGGAGTCGATGTAGGAAGATCATTCCTACCCTGGGTCCCAACCCATGGGAAGGCTAGCTCTCTCCCTACACAAGGGGTGATTAGCTCTCTTCGGTATGTGCATACCTGAGGGCCAACTCACTCCCATACCAGAACCTAAACAATTTCCATTCCTCATAGTGGGTGAATTATCCCATCATTAACAAAGTTTCATACCACAGCGGATAAGTTATTTTTCCAGTTATCACTAAGGTGTAGTTATAATCCTTTTTATTCTGGTCCCAGCACCAGTGAATAACATGCATCTCCATGCATAATTTAGATTTCGACACGGAACAGACAATTAGCCGTATTACGGAAAAAGTCTATCTCAACCATTAGGGTTGTCATTTTCTCATGACAAACATTAATCATTCTTCACATGTAAAATAAGTATAAAGTCCATCAATTTAGAGTTAGGGCATGCAAGTAAGTGTATTCGCCTATAAGATTAATGCAATCATCTATTTCATTCACTAGTCACATTTACAGGCATTTAATAATTGATTAACTAACTACTTGTAACATGTGTTCAAATGAAATTAACACACCGGAGCAAGATGGACCACTCTACCTAGGTGTACGGGAGGTATGGGGGCATGAGAAATCGATCCTGACACCTCTGTCGGTCTCACACGCTCCCCAGGCTGGTGACCTATGTCAACCAAAGTCCCCGACGAACATCAGATGCTTAAATCCGATTTTTCAGTACACCTAACAAACTCACAATAAGATGAAACATAAGTCAAAATGTGGGAAATTCCACTAGCTTTCTGATGATACCTTACTTGCGGGATTCGAAGACCGAATAGACCCCGAACCGGACCAGGTGGGCTTGGTCTGGCTGGACCGACCGCCTGTCTGCAGTAAGTGCGCAACTCTCACCGATATTAGACGTCCAGAGTGCGTCTCGAACATCTTAAACTCGCCCAGAGGTCCACCTAGCACCCTCGCTCCTCCCCTGAAGTCTGCTGCTACTCCCAATCGTCTGAGACTCTATCCGGACGTCTGGCACCACTCTCAGACATCTGAAAGCGCCTTGAGTGTCGTGCGCCTTGCACTCAGCTTGTCTCTCTCTACATGCAGCCCCCCATGGGGACTCGTGCCCACACGCCTTGGAGCCCACGCCATGCGTTGGCCTCACCTGTCGTGCTACCCTGCCTCGCACCACATGCCTTGCTGCATGCACAGCTCCCCATGCAAGGAGCAGCACCGAGTGGGAAAAGAGCTGGTCCCCCCCCCCCCCCCCCCCCCCCCCCCCCTCCTTCCCGCCTTCTCTCCCTTTCCCCCTCTTGTGGTCGTGATGGAGAGGGATGGGGAGCCTCGCACTACGTGATGCTGACCTCGCCAAATGTGCCCCCACCTCCCTTCCTCTCTGATGCACCAAGACGCCACACGAGGAGGAATCAACGAGGAGGAAAATGAGGTGTGTTGCACGTTGCTCGAGAGGAGGCTATTTTTAAAGGGTTAGGGTAGGGTTTTAAGAGTCAGTTGGGATCTTGTGGGCCCGCAAAATTTATGGGTGGATTCCCAACAATTTGTTCCTTTGTGTGAGGTCCTCACGTGGGCCTAATATGCATGGAAAAATTACACTAAGGGTCTTAGAATTTAGGAAAACTTCCTAAAGCCATGAATACAAAATAGTAGATATGCAAAAAATTTCGATAACACGTGTGGAAATCTAAGAAAATGTAAAATGACTCTTAGGTATTCATTTTCGTGTGACAATTTTAAAAATTACCTTAAAAGATTAAACATTCCCCAACGATCGCAGAGTCATTTCAATTCTTAATGCCCCTATTTTATCTTGACGTATTTGTGGTGTGGTATACGATAATATTAAACTTTAAACAGAAAATTCTCTCCTTCAATGCGGGTGATTCCAAAAGTAAAACGAAAAAGATTGTCTCGTCTGGGAATTTAGAACCGCATGCAAGCGAGAAAGAACAATTGATTCCTCCGCAAAGAAAGAAATCTTTCAAATGAAACATGGGCCTTCCGAGGAATAAAAACCACACCCTTTTTGTTACTATATAAACCTCTCAAACTAGGGTTTGCGTCTCTGCTCCCTCAGCGGTCGCCACTACTTCAACCTCGCGGCGGCGCTTCCTGATATCTCCAACTCCTTGAGTTGAGATCCTCATCCCGAATCCAATATAAATGGCGGACACTAAGGCCGTCACGATCCGCACGAGGAAGTTCATGACCAATCGCCTCCTCTCTCGGAAGCAATTCGTGAGTTCCGAATCCCCCTTTCGCTTCCCAAAAACCTCAGACTATGTTCTCTCCAATTGCTAATAATGCTTGTTATTCTTTGAATCAGGTCATCGACGTGCTGCACCCCGGAAGGGCGAACGTGTCAAAGGTACGTACATTCTTTCTTCTTCTGCTTCTTCTTCTTCTTCTTCGAGTTTAGATTTTTAGGATCACCCGTTGGGATTTGCGATGATAAAGTCGCGCGCTTTTTTTTTTTTTTTTGAGAAACTGATGTGTGTTTCATTATTATCATGATGAAGGTTGAGATGAAGGAGAAGTTGGCAAAGATCTACGAGGTGAAGGACCCTAACACGATCTTTGTGTTCAAGTTCCGCACGCATTTCGGTGGGGGGAAGTCCACGGGGTTCGGTTTGATCTACGACACCCTCGAGAACGCCAAGAAGTACGAGCCCAAGTACAGACTCATCAGGGTACAAATCGATTCTTTTCTCTCAACTCCCCACTTGTGTGATCTTATAAAGTTTTTTTTTTTGCCAATATGTGCTGTAGTAGATGGTGTTCTTTGTGATCCTTGCAATTGTCGATGAACGTGCAAATCCACCAAATGCTTCTAAACAACAATTTGAAAAAACCAAAAATAACCTTTGTGCTTGCTGCCTGCGGCTATATCAATGAATGCCAAAGTATTACTCCTGAAGGGAAATCTTTACAATTGTTCCCTGAACCTCACGGAGGAGCCGCCACATTTGGCTTTCTAGCAACCACTGTGGCAAGGATACATTTTATTATGCTTTTTTGAATGGCCTTTTTTGCATTTCACTCTATGTAGGCCGGGCATACGGATCATTAAAACTATTATTATACAAATTTATTATGCGAATATGTTGCCCGCCCTTAAACAAAGATAGTGTTTTCGTTATTCTCATAGCTAGTCATTTTTGGAATCAACATGTCATACCTCTGACACCCTTTTTTTATACCGATACCCTTCTCTGTACGCATAAAACATGCAGCTTAGTTTATCGGTAACTTTAAATGTGATATTTGGGTAAGTGCCAAGGTAAATGTGTGGGTGAAATTTAAGTGGTTTAGATAGAAATTGTGTACTAACTTATGTAATTAATATATAGAAAGATATGAGTCATGTCATCAAATGAGATGCAGAGTATTCTATAAGATAGTTACTTTAACATATGTTAGTAAAATCATGGAGTTTATTATCAACTACCCTTCTATAGCTACCATTTTTTCTTAATCAGTATTATAGTTGTTCCTTTTATCTTATATGATAGCGAAACAATACCTAAAATCATGGATTGAGCTACACATGCCATGCAGAGGGAGTGACTTGAGTTAGAACTCTTATTTGACGGTAAGCTGAAAAACTGAAGAATAATGAAGGTTTGGGTCAACTTCATTGGTATTACAAAGCTCTATTGGACACATCCTGATCAAGATTGAAAACTACAATAGATTACACAATAAAATGGCCATTGCAATTTGGCCTCCGATATTCTTAAATATGAGACACTTCGGGAATAAAACTGTAGATTTTGTTTCTCTGAAATAAAAATTCCAAGTTGACATTAATACACTATTATATGGTAAGTTAATGGATCTAGCTATTGTACCGAAAATGATTTCATAAGCAAACTGGCAAGTAAAGGTGCTCAGTGTCTGAATGGAAACTTGATTTGTGGATTTCTATCATTTTCATTGAGGGTAAGGCTGTGGCTTAATTGTAATCATGCTAACTTTGTTTCTTGTCTGTTTTATGTTCTTGTCATGCAACTGTGCAGCGGTTAGGTAATTATTTGTAAGCTGCAGCTTCTCAGTCACAAGCAGCTTACTGCAAAATCTTGCAGCTACAACTCTGGCAGATTAATTAGCAGCCAACTCTCTTTTTGAAAGGGAAAAAAACCAGCAACAAATTCAAACGTCAAAAGAAACACTGCCTGTATTCAGACTTCTTTTTTTCAAAATACCTTGAAAAGTATATTTTATTACATTTAGTAGAGGGCATATGGTTCGTATTTCTTAATAGTACGGGAGCACAGAAACTCATTTTAGTATTAACAGGTCTGCATATATGATTTCCAACTCATACTTGTCTCTAGTTTTTGTTATTTCTTTGCAAGTATGGTTAAATATATCATGTGCATCTTCCTGAATTTTGTTTATTTTCTAAGTAATATTCAAAAAGACTCTCCTCAAAGGGAAACTATTAACATGTATATGTTGTTTAATAAGTGAAAGATGTAAATTTTATGAACTCATGCGATTTCTAGAATTTGTATATTATTGTAATGATGTTGATGGATAATTTGGCAAATGCATTGCTAGAATGGCCTTGCAACCAAGGTTGAGAAGTCAAGGAAGCAACTCAAGGAGAGGAAAAACAGGGCAAAGAAAGTTCGTGGAATTAAGAAGGTGCATTTACATTAATTTCATCTTTTGATTAGGCTTATTTACCAATCAACTTTGTTTTTCTTCTTGTAACTTTGCAATAAGTTTTTACTTTGAGATTGGAAACTTAGTACACTTTGCTTTTTTTTCAGGCTAAAGCTGGGGATGCAGCAAAGGGTGGAAAGAGGAAATGATCAAGTTGTGTTGTGTTTTTGCTCACCATGTTTCATTGTTTTGGTTGGTATTTTGTGACAATTAAGCTGATTTTGTTTTGAGTTATTTTGAGGTTCTAGCTCCTTTTCGAGTTAAATTTACATCTGTAGACTACAGCATCTATCTGTTAGCTCCTTTTTATTGGCGGACTATGTAAGCTTATCCATCAATGCCCTCAAATCATGCAGCATTGGACCTTAGATTTTGCTCTTTTTATCATTAGCTGCTTGGACGAGTTACCTTTCAGGAGGTGACAGTGATGCTGTAATGCATACGGGAAGCTATCTCGGGTTGATTGCTGTGGTTTCTAAACCGGGCACATCCAGATGAAACAGATTTCAAGCTTAATTCCTGTTATTGACCTATGAAGATCCCACTGCTAATTTTAACCACGTTTCCACTTCACCTTGCCGGTCGCTACAATTACTAACTGCTGGCCATGTCGGATGCGTCTGAAGTGAAAAAACATGCGATCTTTGTCGGACAGAGCAAAGATGGAAACCTCCATTTAGTTGAACTAATCTATTTATTTAAGTGCTTCTCTGATTGCTCAGCTAAGGAGTAAAAGAATCTCTTCACATTAAAGTATCATTTCTGGAAAACCTGACTCCTGCCTTTCAGAGGTGTTAACCGGTGTTGGTATCCGACCCTAAACTGCTATCCCTTGGGTTCTGGGTCAATCCAATGGCTTACGGTGGATGTTCAATGCATGAGGTAGCTATTCCATGTAACCAGGTCATGGTTGGCTGATAGGTGTCCAATGGACCTATTTGACCCAAATATATGACAGGATAAAATATACTTTAAAAAAAAAGTAAAAAGTAATAGCAAAAATATGAAAGTACTTGCAAAAGATAAGAATATTTATATAGAAATACAACTAATAATTATTCTTTAATAATGATAGTAATATTGGTAATTATTATTTGCCATTGTGAAGGTTTTAAAAATTGAACTGGATTGGCAGATCTGGGTCAGTTGATTTTTAAAATAGATTCTAGAATTGATGTGAACTACTGGAAACTTGACTCAACGAGTTAGTGGAATTGGATGTTCCGAGTGAATTGCTCTTTTTTTTTTTTTTTTCAAGGAGAAATTTCATTAACGTTAAGAAGCAGCATCTAGATGCAACACCCTTGAAGAGGGGAATGCAACTCCTCGAAAGGGAGTAATACTTTGCCTCAAAGAGGGGAACGCAACTCCTCAAAACGGAGTAATACTTTGCCCCAGAAGGTGAGAGACTAAACGGTATGCACCATCGAACATACCTATGAACCATCAACAGATGACAAAAAAGGGTTGAGGATGATAATAGAGTTGACAATGGCATTGCTTGGCCGATTAATACCAACAACAACTTTCATGGCAAGGCATCGAGCCAACATGAAGGGGGATCACGACCACAGCTACCTACGTCAGCGATGTACCTGCAGCCATGACGTAGAAAGATAGCTTGGAATCCCCATCCGAGCATCAAAATTGGATGCAATGGGCTTCAAGGGTCGATGTCGACTCCAAAGGGAGGAATGCCATGAAGATGGAAGCCTCCCCCTAAAAGGGGAACAACCCTGAAACACCCCCAACCTCCAAGGTTGAAGATGTCGGAGAAATGCAAGTTGTTGGCATGGAGGGGCAGCGAAAGACGTTGCACGAGAGAGGCAGGTGAGCATCCAGCCGACCCGATGGCTAGCCAAGGCCCCCCAACAGCGGAGGGTTTTTAGAGTTCTTTTGAGGGAAAAAGGGGGATGAGAGCTCTTCTTTTGTTACACTCAAATCTCCCCCTCCCTACATATGACCTCTCTCTCTCTCTCCTTAGGACAATAACCCTAACCTCCCTTGTCGCCATCTCTCTATTGAGGGTCGCCAAATTGACACCCGTCCCCTTATTGGACCCTCTTTGCACCATTACTCCTCGAGGTTGCCTCCCCTCAGTTCTTCTCCCCTTGCTCTCCACTACCTATCCTCCTCTCCATTTGCTGCCTATCCTCCTTCCTCATCCTTTGTTCACTTTTTCAACTCCCCAATCGCTTATCCTTCTTGGTTTGGAGGGGAGGGATATGTTGGTGGTGGAGATGCCACCACTTCTTCTAACAAAAGGGTTCCTTAGCCACGCCTTCCCTTGCAAGAAGACTCTCTGGGAAATCAATATTTTCATGCACCAGTAATAATTTTCTTCTAATCTTCTCTTTTTTATTATTTTATTTTAGGATGCAGGTTTAGAAACATAAAAAACAATGCAAAAATTGATTTAGGGAGTCGTGAATGTGATCCCAACTTGATGTATCTTTTTTTATACAAAAAAAATATTCGCATATGGTGGAGTCTACCACTGTTGAAACCAACAACAAATGCCTTTTGTTCGGGTGTAAACCACTCAAATCACCTTTAAAATCACTTTGCACTGGTGCAAAATCACATCACCTTCAAAATAATTTTGCACCTGTGCAAAATTATTTTGAAGGTGCACAATTAAATTCCAAGTACTTTTTCACCTATGAAAAGTGATTTTTCACCTTAAGGTTAGTTTTAAGGTTTAGGTTCCCTAAATTGTAAACCCAAAAACCCTAAGATAAAAAATCACTTCTCATAGGTGAAATTAATTTCCATAACCCTAAATCTTAAATCCTAAATCCAAAATCCATATGTCAAAATCACTTTACATGAGTGTAAAATCACTTTGCACCAATACAAAACCACCATATCATTTCTGTAATAATTTTGCACCTGTGTAAAATAAGATTGCACCAATGTAAAGTCACTTTAGAATAATTTATCATAGATGCAAAATTATTTATCACTTATGTATTTTAGTTCAAAGTGATGTGATTTTTTTCAATGTAGAGAAGCCCACTACGTAATAAACTTTATATTCTTTTATTTCTTTACATTAAATATCAAGTGAAGACTATATTCACACCACCTTGCATTGCAAAACATGTCACCTCATATATTTCCGTACATTTTAGTTTTATTATATTTCTTTTTCTTTTGTTCTGTGGGAGAGTGTTGGTTTTGCATTTCTATCTTGTTGGTTGAGTTATGGATTTGGTTCGAGTTAAATTTAATTATTATAATAGTGTATGCTTATGTGCAAAAGATCTCCTGACAAGTTTGAGAAGTGTGGAGTAATGATAATTAACTCAATTAAGTTTGCATTTTCCTAATGACTTTTTCTTTAGCTATCAAGGAAAAAATAATTCATCACCATTGTTTAACATTTGCCATCCACATCCTTGCTAGGAATAAACTTGGAGTAATCGGTACACCAAGGTAGTCAAGATCCTTTAACTATAGAACAAAAGATGTTTGTTACAAAGATTTGATCCTCAAGGATCTCGGATGTAGTTTGAACGAGTCACAAGTTGCGGCAGGTTTTGTTACATAAATTGTTTTACAAAAAAAAGTTTACGAAATAAACAAATCCTTATCCTCTAATATTGCTATGATCCAAAATTAGATTCCAAATCTAAATCTAGACTATGTTAAAATGAATACGTAAACACTCATCGAGTGTCAATCAGGTTAACATAGGTTGAAAATGAAGAAACATTGGTTTTGGTCAACTCTTGGGTAAAAATTACGTGCAAGGTGTCATTTGGAATCGTAGGCACACATAAACAGAAATTGGGATTCCTTAGAGTTATCTTCGTGAAATACACGTTCCAAATCATTCTAGAGGCTTTTACATCATTTAGGATTTATCGATATCTATTGAACTCAAGATGGGATAAAACTTCTGGTAAAATGTAAAAAATATATTTTTTCAATCAATCCTTGATTAAACAATATCAAAATGAATTATATCTGACATTATTAGATTCCTCTACGTAAGCTTTCCAAATGTACTTGTTTCACATGAATCCAATATGTGTAACTCAAATTATGTCAAAATAAAGATGAATAGGATTGAGTTGGGGCTAAACCAGGATCGTGGGTGTATTTTCATCAAGAGTAATGGTATACATACTCTATTATATATCCCACGACATATCAAATCCTAGGTCTAATCTTAATAGAATTCCATGTGTAACCCCTCCCCCCTTACCCTATGAGGTTCACCGATTTTAAATTCAAAATTTACCTATAAAAGATGCATCCCACCCACTCCCCCTCTCCCACCACCCATCCACATCCACTATTGTCCCTACCAGCAATCAACACTGAGCTCTAGCAAACTTCTCCTCCGACCTTGAGCTCCATGGCCCCAACCTCCTTTAGTTGAGCTCCTCGGAGTTCCTCCCCCTCTAGCCCCAACCTTCATCAACACCAAAGCTCCTTCTTTAGCGTCGAGCTCCTCCTCCTTCAGCCTTGACTTTCGCTAGCCCCAACCTCCTCCTCCTTCGACCCCAACGTTGTTGAACGCACAAATTGCTACGCTAACGTGTTAGGTTTTGGAAAACCTGTCGTTGTAGTTTGAAAGCGAAGAACTCGTGTTCAACAAATAAAATTTATACCGAAATTGAAATTCCAGGTCGAACACAGGGAGGCGAACGTTTGATTTAAAAACTACGCGTTTCTTTTTATTTGTCACGAAGTAATTCAATTTAAAACTATCTAACTATTTACAATAAATAGAAGAGAGAGAGAGTAAGAGAGAGAGAGAGAATATTACACACAGAAATCAAAATGAGATGTAGAATAAATAGGAAATTTATCATTAAGGAGATTGTTCATTTCACTATTACAACTAGATAGCATAAAACAATTACACTAGAAAGTAATAAATTTACTCTAGAAAGCATTAAAAGAATGGAGGGAGAAATGTCCTTGACGATCGCTTGGAGGATGAGTAGAACTACTATAGAAAGCAGTAAATCTATACTAGAAAGCAGTAAAAAGAATAGGGAGAGAGATATCCTCCTCGACGGTCGCTTGGAGGACGAGCTGGACGGGACGACGCCTGGACAAAGGAGGACGAAGCAGAAGAACGGGAACGGAGCAGCACGTCGTCGTCGTCGCGGGATCCACTTCCGAAAGGGGACGAAAATTTGGACTTTATCTCGCGAGAAGCATCCCGGGTGTGGGACAAGCTTCTCTTGAGCTTTGGAGAGATAGAGAAGAGAAAGAAGGGATGAGCTGTGTGGAGGGGGTCTCCTCTTATAGTTGCAAGGAGTGGGGGCAAATTAGTCATTACATCTTTAAAACATTAAATAAGGGGTCTTTAGTGACGGATAAAATCGTCGCTAAAGCCCCAACGTGGATGTAGTGGGCGTTCCCCACGCGCGCCTCCTCGGCTGCTCACTCTCAATGCCCGCCGCACGTTCAGCCATCCACAACCGTCCGATCGCGAGATCGGACGGCTATGATTGCGCCTTCCCCGCTCGTTGCGCGCCCGCCCAGTGCGTGCGATGGCGTGTTCCCGCCTCACGTGAAATAGCGCGTGGCTGCTATTGCAAGATCTGAGCCGCCCGATCATGATCCAACGCACGCCCGCGCCCGCTAGCCCACACCCTTTGCCCCTTCGCTACGGCTCGAACTCTCGTCTGCTGCTTGCGATAGCGCCTTCGACCGCTGCGCTACGGGGCGCGAATGGTCGAGCGGATGTTTTTATGCGTAGCCATCCACAGCCGTTGGATCGAGATCCAACGGCGGAGAGAGGGCGGATGCTGAGGCTTCAATGGTTGCATGCGGGCATTTGGGCGACCGAGATGGTGCCACGTGGTGCCATCTTGGCCGTCCATCTTCTGGATGTTGTAGATGGTGCCACGGATGTCGGATTGACTCGATTTTTGCGTCATTAGGCTGCAATCGTCGATTCGAATTCATCCGTGCGGTCGGATTTTTCATTTGAAGTGTGGATTTACACCATCCTAGCCCTTGATCTTCTACGGTTCCCTGGTCACTATCTGATGCTACGGATGCCTGATTAGGGCGATCTTGGAGTCGTTGAACTCCAATCGTCGTCCTGATCACATCCGTACGGTTGGATGTTCAATCCGAGGCCCCGATAAAAAGTTTTCCCTATCCAAGCACATAAAAGGAGATAATTAACCTCCATTTTATTCAAACTACTCTAAATGTAAGATGATGCATGTTATGCAATATTTATATCATGTAATGCAATCCTATGCTAAAGAACATGCATAAATAGACATCTTAAGTAGTGTAAATGTGTTTACATCAAACGTCCTCCGACTTCGAGGTCTTCCAGTGAGCTCCTCCTCCTCTAGCCTCGAACTCCGTCATGATCCTCCTCCTCCGACCTCGAGCCCCATGGCCCGACCTCCTCCTCCTTCGGCCCCAACCTCCTTCGACCCCAAGGTTGGCGAGCTCCTCCTCATCCCATCGAGCTCCTCCTCCTTCAGCCCCCAGTTCCTTTGCCTCAAAGCTCCTCCTTTAGCCTCGAGCTCCAACGAGCTCCGACCTCTGTCAAGCTCAACCGACATCGACCCCGACCTCCACTAAGCTCCTCCTCTAGCTCTAAGCTCCACCTACACTAAGATCGACTTCCACTAAGCTTCTTCGTGTTTTTCCTCTTGATGTAGGTGTGGTTTGATGCTATCAGCACCCTCATATATGTAGTGTCCGTTATGACTCTAGTAGTCTGTAAGTCCATTTCTAGTGTTAGGTACTGACGGCACCCTTGTAGGACCTATCTAATGTAACAATGCTTACAAAAGTAATTACACCTATGTTAATTGTTGACAAGCTTTCGTCGAGTTTAAAATACGCGTCGTAGTATAGTCAACAAAAACGAATCAACATTTAAATTTATAAACTTGAAAACAGAAATAAGTCTAAGGTCGTTTGCAGGGAGCAAGTTAAGCAAATCAATCCACTAATCACAATTATCAAGAATAATAATGCCAATGAAATCAAGATGATATTCATTGTATAGCAAAATGTATCTCAGATTCAGATAGAAAATGTAAAAAGATTAGGGTAAAAATGGTGGTTGAAACCACCAATTTAACCCTACAATTAAGCTCTAATCAAATATCTTAAATAACCTAATAGTAACCACTACCAAATATCCACATCAGCAGATGTGTCCATAGTAACCAAGGAACAAAACCAAGTCAAGGCCTTAGATGTCAAACTAAGGCTCAGATGCCTTAATTCAAAGCCTCAGAAGGACAAGGCAAAGCACATAATCAGCAAGTGTTGAGCAAGGAGAGGAGGGGTACGAATCCCAAAGTCAATAGTGCAAAACCCCCTTCCCTCCTCGGATCTCTTTCTCTCTCAGACCAGATGAACAGTATCAAGTATTCAGATCCCAAGCCCAAACCCACGTGGTGTGAACCGCAAGCAAGGGCATGTGCATTGCCCCTTGTGTGGGAGGACCTCACCCTCGTGCATTCGAAGGCAAGGAGCAGTTGGCACGAGTTCCTTTTGTATGTCTTCGTGTGCCTCTATGATTCCAATGTGGGACTAAAGTCCCACTTCCTTTGTGTGCAGCTGCGAATGAAGATTTCGAAGAATTCAGCTGCTGTTACTGATCTCTGCTCCAATGAGGGTATAGTTGTCTTCACGGGCAAGTTCCACACTACCTGGAGGGGGATTGATGGCTGTTGACAGCCAAAGCACTGCAAGCGAATGTGGCGGAAGGCAGCTATCCAGTAAGACCTGCAAGTTAAGAAAATGACCTCTTGACCCTGTCAAAGATGCACAGAAGCTTCGCCGTGTGAAGGCGAGTGTAGTGGTGGTGGTTTGGGGGCATGCAGTGGTCGGAGAGGGCCCATCGGTGCCGGAGAAGGTGATTGGATGTGTGTGTGTTTGGGGGAGTTGCAGTGTGGGTGGAAGTGAAAATAGGTAGAGGGCTTTTGAAGGGGGATGTGAGGTGGAGCTTTGGGAAGTGACGGTGGTGAGTTTTGTGTGGTGTGGTGGCCATGAAAGCTCGTCGGAGCTTCACCGGCTGTGGAGAAGACAAGGGGCATGAGGGCGGTATGATGGTCGAAAGTAGAATTTGAGTGGATAAAAATGAAGTAGAGGAGTAAAGGAGGAGGTTAGAGGGACTTAGGAGGTGAGACGGAGGAGGAGACGTCCGACAATGATGGGACAAAGTTGGAGAAGATGGGGTCGACAGCGAGGGAGCGGCGAGGAAGGAGAAGACGAAGTCGGAGAAGATGGGGTTGATTGGAAAGATGTGCAACGAAGAGAGAACGGTGAGCCGGTCAATTTGATCGTTGGCCGGCTCGATGAAGGAGGTGGAGAGGCTCATCGGAGCTGAAGTCGCAGAGACCAGAGGAGGTGGAAGAAGAGGAAATTCGGTTGAAACTTTGCTGAGTGATGAGAACCTCATCATGAGCCATAACTAGCTCATTTTGACCTAATACAAAGGATAAAAGCTCCTACATATCTCAAGGAAAGGCTTAACTCAGAAAATCCTGAGTTTGAGAAGAAAACAAGTCATAAGGGGTAAAAATGCAATTTTACCAGTATAATCTGCATACAGGGTAATTCAGGGCCCAAACATAGGTCAAAGCAGCTTAATAAGAATAAGAGTGGGATGAAATGATCTAGCAAGGGCTACAGCAATTCCAAGAAACTAAATGATAATCTGTAACCCTAAAACAACCCACTTCAATTCACAAGGTTCGAGGCAAAGTAAAAATAGAATAAACCCTCTAAAATTCATAGAAAAATAATCTCCAGGGTTTAGAACCTTCAATTTGGCCTTCAGAACCCTTTTTGACCTACATTGAGAACCATGCCCAATTAATAACTTAATTTGGGTTTTTGGGTAAATTGACCGGTCAAACAAGGTTTAATATGGAAATGAAATTCACCATCAGATTCCTTAGGTCCTAATTAGTCATGTATAAAAACTTGAGCCTAAGAAGAAACCTCCTTGACCGACTTTACACTTTGGTCCTCATATATTTACTCTTTGGCCCTCAACTTGTGAACCCTCGCATTTTGGCCCCTAACTCTCCTTCGTTCTTTGCAATCAGGTCCCTCCTGCAAAAACCTGCCAGCACCATGCTCCGACGACCTTGCGCGGAGCATGGCGCCGCGCAGGGTGAGGTGGGGGACCTGGCAAGTAAACCGGGGGTGCCCTGCGTCGTCAGCCGTCGCAGGGACACCCCCCTGGTCGTTGTAACCCACCATACCGGCCGTGCGAACGCACGGACGGTATGGGTTCTTGTTTCCGGCCATCCTCCGGCGAGGGAGACACGTCGTCTCCCTCAACCTTCCTCCCTGTTTGATCCCTATAAATACCCCCCGTTGCTCCACCGACCGGGGCAGCCTGGATCTGACGGAGAAAATCCCCAACTTTCTTCTCTCCTTCCTCCGGCAGCCGCTCACCAGCTCCGGCGGTTTCCTCCCCCTCCACCTCTTCGCTCTGCCGCAATACCAGCAGCAGAGACTTCCTCCCATGCTCTTCCCGCGCCACGCCGCACCCAGCTGGCGCCTCTCCGGCTCTCTGCTCGCCGCCGCCCTTTCCCTGAGCATCGTCTTCTCCGGCGACAGTCGATACGACTGTCGCCCTGTTCCTCCCCCTTCGTCCCTTCAAGTAAGCTAGAGCTACTCCCCTTCTTCTCCTCTTTCTTTCCCCGCTTTCAATTTATTCACTTAAGCCCTCGACCGACCCTGACCACCTTCACCCCCTTCGTCTCCGACCACCCTCCGGCGAGCCGCTCCCATCACCTCAGCGACCCACACGGCTCGCCGACCACCGCAGGACCTCCGCCTCCTCACCCTGATCAACCTCCGCCCTGCCACTTCCCCCACATCACCCTCTGCAACCCCACCGAACAGACCCATCCTCCGACCCACAGTCCGACCTAGGGCAGCCCTCGCACGCCGCCCCGCGCCTCGCCACCACCCACACGAGCTTCGCCGCACCCTGGCGAAGCTCCTGGCACTTTCTGATTAGGCCGAGAGGCCGTTTTCTTGTGAACAGGCCACCCGACCTCCGCCGCCATTGACGCGCAGGAGGAACTGCTTCCACCTGCAGCTACAGGCGCGCCACGCTCAGCGCCAAGCCCAGATTCAACTCCCAGGCCTTGCGAGGAGTTTTGGCAAAACACCAGGTTCGCAGCTAAGGAAGAAAGCTTCGCGTGATGCCGCCATCTCCTGCTGAATTCCCCGCTGCGGGCGCGCAATTGAGGTGGGCCATTTAGTCCCACCTCGAAAACGCCTGAAGAGCCGCAGCGACATAAGATGCAAAAGTGCTGAAGGCTTACTGCCTCAGCACACGGGGTGAGGTCCCCTTCACCCGCCCGGTTACCCGGTCTCGTCCGCGCTCACGCCCCGCGGACCTGACCCGAACCGACCCGACCCGACTCAAGACTGACCTGCACTCCTCGCCCACCACGCACGCCGGTGGGCCTGGACCCGGGCTTGACCCGAACCCGGTTACCCGGTAGCTCTGGGAGAGCTTTCCCAAGAGTGGTTTCAGAGAGAGAGAGAGACGCGGGGGGGGTGGTCGAGTAGGTTTTGCCTCTGACGAAAAAACTCTGAAGTGTGCAGGCACAGGAGAAGAAGAAGACCCGCGGAAGAAGAAGGAAGCTGACTGTAGCAACAGGTAGTTAAGTCGTCTGATTTGGAAATCAGACGACGGCCTGAAGGGAAAAGAAGAAAGGAGGGGTGACGTCCCTGGCTGAAAAAGAAAAGAAGAAGCTGACACTTAGCCGCAGGGAGGAGAAGCAAGAAGAAACTCTAAAGAAGAGGCTGAGCAAGGCAGAAGAAGAGGAAAGGCTGCAGAGAAGAAGTACAGTAGAGCGGAGAAGCAAGAAACCTTCACAGAAGAGACTGCAGAAAAAGAAGAAGAGAGGCCAAGGCAGAAACCAAGGAAGAAGAAGAAGGAGATCTGAAGAAAGAAAGAAAGAAGAACATCACGAGGAGAAAACAAAGAGAACAACAAATTCTTTCCCTCTCTCTTTCTTTATTTTGTAAAAGAAACATGTATGTCTCTAGAATACAACTTGCTCCCTGAGTTCGACCTCGGGAACTCTTTTATTTTCCGAGTAAAAAATTTATATACTTGAAATGTTGGTAATAACTGGCTATACTACAACGTTATAACAAACTAAAACCCGGTCGTCACACCAACCGATTTCATTTTGGCGCCGCTGCCGGGGAGCAACGGCTATTCTAGAGGTAAACATTCCTGTTTCTTTTAATTTCTGATAATCTCCTCTCTTTTGTGCAGCTACAGGAACTCAAGAAGACAAGCAACCACACGACAACCACTCCGAAGACAGGTAAATTTTTCCTCTCACTATTAACCCCTAAACTCTAAAGAGGAAGAAAAGAAAAGAACAAGCAATATAGGGCTAACCTGTCTTCCATACTTAGTAACCATAAAGAGTTGCATGTTTTCAACTCATCACTCCTGCACACTATTAAGGGTATTTAAGGGCTAACACATTCTTGCTTGAGCCCTAATTGCCCAACAAAGAGTTAAATGGACCAAGTAGAGCCAACATAAGGTCAAACATTAGGATTTCAGTAGAGACACACCCCTTGATCAAGAATTGAGGAAATCCAAAAGAGGTGTGCCCAAGCCATTGATTGAAAATAATTAACAAGAAAAATCCTAAACAATTGGCTCTCTCTAAACACTTGAACCCTAAAAGAAAGGACCCAAAAAGCTCTCAAAGAAAACAAGAGGTAAAGTTGACCCCTTTGGGTTAACCAACCTTAAATTAGGTCACTCTTTGCACTTAAAAAGACTAAAGTTCAAGTGAAACCTTAAGCACCCTGATCTTAAAATTGGTAGACTTAAGAGGTCAAGATCCCCATTTTGGTCTACCTGGAACCGCAGTGACAAGAGAGGTCGGGTGGGGGAAACCCTGTAACCCGTGGGGACGCTCTACCGTGTAGGGGTCTTCGCGGGACTCTCCCTCTCTGGCTGCCCAGGTAATTCTCAGGTGGACGATCTTTCTGATCAAGGGGTCCATCTGCCCCGTACCTCTATAGTCACCCAACACCTTTTTTGGGTGCCTTGATTGGGTCCAGCACCTGCTAAACTTACCTCTTCCAACTGTGCATGTACGGAAGGAGGTCTCTAAGACCACCCTTAAGACCTCCTTTAGAAATTCGCTCTCGTCAAGGCCAAGCCTCGACGCCCGTGTTTTTGCAGCAACACCCTCACATTATTCTCTCTTCTGATTCAGAACCAAGTTCTTCTTCTTCCCCCATCATGGCTCAGCCAGTTGAGGAAGAAAATAATCTGGAACACCAGCTCCAGCGACTCAATGACCTCTTCCAAAACTTCGTGCACCCACCACAGCGTCCTATGATGCGGGACCACTACAATCCTGCTGCGGTGGCCATTGAGCCTCGAGTCAGAATCCCGACTGGAGGACCTGATTCCGAACTAAAGCCCAACATGATTCATGCTATACCTAAATTCCATGGGCTTAATTCTGAAGATCCCTTCCAGCACATCAAACAGCTAAAGCATCTGGCCCACACTTTTGGATCAAATGCGCAAAATCGGGATATTCTTCTCACGAAGATGTTCTCCTTTTCTCTTATGGACAAGGCTGCCCATTGGTATCAAACTCAGACCCCGCCGATCAACACTTGGGAAGAACTTCAATCCGAGTTTTTGAAAAAGTTCTTTCCCGTTGGTCGGACCAACGCCTTGCGCCATCAGATTACACACTTCACTCAACAATCAGGAGAACCTCTTCATGAGGCATGGGATCGTTTTCAGGATCTCATGAGGAAGTGCCCCCATCACGGAGTTCCTAAATGGGAACAAGTCCAATCTTTTTACCAGGGACTCCGTGAGGACATCCGCCTTTTCGTCAATGCAACTTGCGGAGGAAACATAATGGGTCAACATGAAGACACCGTATGGGAGATTCTCAAAAACATGTGCGAGAACTCCATCAACAATGACTCCATGGGATTATTCGACAGGACGAATACCCGCGCAGCGACGAGTCTTAAGGGAGCACATGAGACGCAGGGCCTGTCCGCAACAGTCGACCTGGAATTAATGGCCAGTCGATTGGACAAGGTCTCAATCATTGAAAAGAAGGTGGATGAGCTGACTCAGCACTTGCAGCGAGCCACCTCTGTGCGTAACTCCTTTGCACAACCTCCTTCCACACAGGAGACTGTGCAAAACATCCTCCACCGATCTTCCCCTGGGATGGATCCATATCCATCCCCATCTGATTCTTGGACTGGAAGATCATCCGATCCTTTCTACACCAGCCGGGGGAACTCCATTCCTCCTTTCCCTGATTCTCAGGAGGTTCCTCAGACCTGCGAGGACCTCAATGCCATCCAGAACGACCCATTCTCCAACACTTACAACCCTGGATGGCGAAACCATCCCAATTTTCAGTGGGCGGGAAATTCCCAAACCCAAAGACCACCTTTTCAGTCCCGCCCACAGCCCTCTCGTCACTACCAGCCGCCTCAGCCTCGGCCCAACCCTACTTATCCATCAGGGCCAAATCAAGATCAAATGTCCTTAATCCTTCAGACTCTGGCTGACATTCAAAAATCGAATGCGGCTATTCAAAAACAGCACAAGGACGAGCTTACTGAAGTTAAAACTCAACTGGCCCAGTTGGCAAATTCTCGCCAACCAGGCACACTCCCTTCCCAACCTCTTCCTAACCCAAATAACGTGCCAACCCAGAAGCGCGTTATGAATCCAAATTTAGGCCACGCCCAATGGATTTATCAGGCTCCTACTGCTCCATCTCCAGACGAGATGGAAGCCTCAACTTCTTATGCGGGATTTCAGCAGCAGCCACCCCTCCTACCAAACCCAAACCAAAATCAGGCCGGATTAAATTCTGTAACAACACGTAGTGGTAAGACAACTCCAGACCCACATTATCCAAACCACTCCAAGCCTGATAACCATGACCCTAGGATAGTTATCCAAGGTACCGCTGTTCCAGATCCACAACCTGGACCTATCCTAGAAGAACCAACCAAGATCCCGTTTCCCGAGGCCCTGACCAAGGGAAAGAAGACCACCAAACCCGTGGCCCCTGAGGAGGACCTGGTCAAGCTCTTTGAGCAGGTCCACATAAACATCCCCTTGATGGATGCAATCCGCCACGTACCAGCTTACGCACGATTTCTAAAGAATATATGTACACCCCAGCGTAAGCCGCGAACCAAGGGAGGGAGCCCAATTGTTCTGTCAGAGCAAGCCAGCTCTGTAATCCTTAGTAGACTCCCACCCAAGGCAAAAGATCCTGGAACTCCCCTGATTTCCTGTAAGATAGGTGGTACCCAATTTGATAGAGCATTGTTAGACTTGGGTGCATCCATAAACCTGATACCCACATCCTTACTTGACCATCTAGAAGAATCTGAGCTAAAACCAACCGAGGTGACATTACAATTAGCAGATCGATCTATAAAGTCACGAAAAGGGATTCTCGAGGATATTATCGTGAGAGTGCGGGATTTCTATTTTCCAGTGGACTTTATAGTCTTAGATATGGATGCACCTGAGAACCCTAGGGATACACCAATCATTCTAGGGAGACCTTTCTTGGCTACTACCAGAGCCAACATCAGCTGTGAGGAGGGCCAAATAGAGCTTAATTTTGGAGATCAAACACTGAAAATTGATATATTTAAGGCCCAACAAGGAATTAATTGCGGCGTCATCGAGCAAATTTGTGACATCAAGACTTTGGTTGATGAATCACACCTCCAGAATGACTTGAGTATGCCTCATCAACCACAGAAGGATCTTGACCCGCAAACAGAGGAGTCAAATCCAGATGTGAACAACCCAGTAACTCCCACCCTTGAACCTCACATCTTTACTGAACCACCCGCTGCTGCTGAAAACCCCATCCTCGAACTGAAACCCCTTCCTGCTCACTTAAAATACATCTTTTTGGGTTCTAATCAGACCCTTCCTGTGATCATCAATTCCAACCTCAGTCCTGAACAGGAATCCCGTCTGATTGTTGTCCTCCAGCAACATCGCAGAGCCATCGGATGGACTCTCGATGATTTGACTGGAATAAGTCCCTCTTATTGTACTCATCATATCTATTCAGAAGAGGGCACACGACCTTCTCGTGAAATGCAGAGACGCTTAAACCCCAATCTGCAGGAGGTCGTGAAAAAGGAGATCATCAAGTGGTTAGATGCCGGGATCATCTACCCGATCTCCGATAGTCGTTGGGTGAGCCCAATTCAGGTCGTGCCCAAGAAGGCAGGACTCACCACTATAACGACTGAGACCGGAGAAATCATTCCTACCCGATTAGCCAACTCGTGGAGAGTCTGTATAGATTACCGTCGACTCAATTCCTCCACGAAGAAGGATCATTTCCCACTACCCTTCATTGATCAAATTCTCGAAAAACTAGCGGGAAATAGGTTCTTCTGCTTTCTTGACGGGTACTCCGGTTATAACCAGGTGGCAATCCATCCTGAGGACCAAGAAAAGACCACGTTCACCTGCCCCTTCGGAACATACGCTTTCCGAAGGATGCCTTTCGGTCTTTGCAATGCACCCGCTACTTTTCAGCGATGCATGCTTGCCATTTTCTCAGATATGGTAGGTGATTATCTGGAAGTCTTCATGGATGACTTTTCAGTTTTCGGAGCATCATTCGACGATTGCCTCCAACACTTGGTCCAGATACTCAGGCGGTGCATCGATGTGAATTTGGTTCTTTCCTGGGAAAAGAGCCATTTCATGGTGCCTGAGGGAATTGTCCTGGGACACTCAATTTCGGAAAAAGGTATCCAAGTGGATCGAGCTAAGGTTAATCTGATTTCTCACCTTCCTATGCCTAGCTCGATCAGGGACATCCGATCCTTTTTAGGGCATGTCGATTTTTATCGACGATTTATCCCTGATTTTTCAAAAATCGCACGCCCCCTGACCACTCTTCTCTCCAAGGATGTTCCCTTCGAAATCTCCAAGGAATGCACTCAAGCATTTGAAATCCTGCGTGACCGAGTCACCCAAGCCCCGATCCTACAGTCCCCTGATTGGTCTCAACCCTTTGAGATCATGTGTGATGCATCCGACTTCGCTGTAGGAGCGGTTTTGGGGCAGAAAAATGACAAGAAACCTGTGGTCATTTACTACGCCAGCAAAACACTCGATGAGGCTCAGCGTAACTATACAGTTACTGAGAAAGAGCTGCTAGCTGTAGTATTTGCCCTAGAGAAGTTCAGATCGTACCTTCTGGGTTCCCATGTCATCATATACTCGGATCACACAGCTGTGAGGCATCTCCTTGCGAAGAAGGACGCGAAACCTCGATTAATCCGATGGATCTTGCTGTTGCAAGAATTTGACCTTGAGATTCGCGACAAAGCGGGAAAACAAAACGTGGTAGCTGATCACTTGTCCCGTCTTCCTTCTGAAATAATTGACCCTTCCGGACCCATCACTGAGCATTTTCCCGATGAGCACCTGCTGACTATTGGTACTAGCCTTCCATGGTTCGCTAATATTGTAAATTACTTGGCATCTCATCAGACCCCGTCCGATTGGCCGAAGGCCAAGAAAGACAAATTACGCTCCGATGCCAAGTATTACATTTGGGAAGACCCGTACCTCTTCCGCATAGGTGCCGATCAGATCATCCGGAGATGTGTCCCGGAAGGGGAAGTCAACAATATCCTCTCTTTCTGCCATGACCAGGCATGCGGTGACCATTTTGCCGGGCATAAAACCGCATCAAAAGTCCTCCAGTGCGGCTTTTACTGGCCCACACTGTTCAAAGACGCATACAGTCATTGCAAGGCATGCAGTCGTTGCCAGACTTTGGGCAACATGAGCCATCGCGACATGATGCCTATGCAACCGATTCTAGTATGCGAAATCTTTGATGTTTGGGGGATTGATTTTATGGGCCCCTTTCCTGTTTCGGATGGTTTCGAATACATTCTGTTGGCTGTGGACTACGTGTCCAAATGGATCGAAGCCATACCGACCCGAACCTGTGATCACAAAATCGTTCTCAAATTCATTCATCAACACATTTTCTCAAGGTTCGGGATTCCTCGTGCAATAATCTCTGATGGGGGGACCCATTTCACAAATGCTCAGTTTAGGTCACTGATGACCAAATACGGGGTGTCTCACCGAATCTCTACTCCTTACCACCCCCAAACTAATGGTCTAGCTGAGCTGTCTAATCGGGAGATCAAGAAAATCCTGCAAGTCACTGTTCGACCTGACAGGAAGGACTGGTCGTCCCGACTTCCGGAAGCATTGTGGGCCTATAGGACCGCCCACAAGACCCAATTGGGCATGTCTCCCTTTAGATTGGTGTACGGAAAGGCATGCCACCTTCCCGTCGAACTGGAGCATAAAGCCTATTGGGCAGTACGGAACTGTAATCTGGATCTTTCCAAGGCTGGGACCCACAGAAAACTCCAAATCAGCGAGATCGATGAATTACGCATAGACGCGTACGAGAACTCGCAAATCTACAAGGAGCGGGTTAAAGCCTTCCACGACAAACACATCTCGAGAAAGATCTTTCATCCTGGTCAAAAGGTCCTACTCTTTGATGCCCGACTCAAACTCTTCCCAGGAAAACTGAGATCTAAGTGGGTCGGACCATATTTGGTCCGACAGGTTTTTGGAAATGGAGCAATCGAAATCAGTCCACTCAGCCACGATTCTGAACCTTTCATCATGAACGGTCAGAGACTCAAGCCGTTCATTGATGTAACTTCTACTGATTTGGCTGAGGCATCTTATATCCTCCTTTCCCCTTGAGCTTATTGCGCCCAGCCGATGGCGTAAAACTCAGCGCTTAACGGGAGGCAGCCCGTCATTCTCTTTGTAAACCTGAAACTTGTTTTGACACCTTTCAACACTCGAAGTTCACCCTTGTAGACAGCCGACCCCAACTCAGATGTTTGCATCTGGGATTTAAAATCGTCCGCAAAAATTCAACCCGACCCATTCACTCATCCAAATTTCTGTCTTAAGGAATGAACTAAGACCCCCTAGGTTACAATGAGGACATTGCAAATCTTAGGCATGGGGGGGTATGAAAGTGCAAAACTTGTAAGAAAAGGTTTCAAACAAAAAAATTCACATATGCCAAAAACACCATAAAAATTAAAAAAAAAAATTTTGAAAAAGAATAAGAGGAAAAGAGAAGAAAATTTTGCGAAGGAGAAAAGAAACAAAATGAAAAAGGAGCACAAAATTATGAGAAAAAGTGATAGTCATTAGTAAGGAACTAAGGAATTAACCTAAGTTCTAGACCTCATTCAAGAAAAGTGCACAATAAGATTAGTAAAAATGCAAACCTTAGGCATTCTTGAATAGACTCTTAGTACCCATTAAGATCTGGACACTCCTCAAGAGGTTGAGGAAAATGAAAAGCTGAAGTATTAGGTCTAAGGCTTAGGGAGTATTCGGCCTCGTTAACTAATTTTTGGTTTACAAGACTCAGTAACCTAAGCACCCTAATCTCACACACAGCCTGGTTCAGTAAGCGTAAAAATCAGAATCACGCAGAAGCGTCGCAAAAATCTGAAAAGAACACCTAGAATAGGAGCGGCCGATCAACACAAGTTGATTTGGACGAGTTCCAGCGCAGAGAGGCGGGAAATCCCCTCGAAGATGCGTAACAAAATATCATCTCCTCGGTGCTTGTCTCTTAGGATATTTACATATCCTACTGGGGGCATGTAAGCACTCTGCTGGTTCAGATTCCATGGATGGCATTATCTCGAAGTGTCAATTGCCAGGGTCTGGATTCGGCCACGGAATACCATGGATGGGATTATCTCGAAATCTCAATAGCCAGGGTTCCGGGGGTTGCCATGGGCGGTGCTATCTCGAAGTATCGATCGCCAGGAACCCTTGAGGATTGATGATGGGAGCAAGGAATCTGATACAGACTGTGTTGAAAAGCCAATCCTAGGCTAGAACTAAAAAGAAAAAGAGAGAGAAAACTCTCCAAACAGAAAAACTTTCTATCTCTCTCTTACAAAACGCACTGCGAACTGAGCCAGGGCTAAAATCATTTCAAGCACGGGTGCTTTAACCACGAAGTCCAATAAACCTTAGGTTAGTTCTTGTGGGCCTTAAAAACCTTTGCTAAAAGACTGAGGCTAAGGCTAGACAGATTTGGATCTTGATTAGTACTAGAGTACCTTTTGGGCCTATGGTCAGCATTCTAACCTAATCTATGCTCAAATAAAAAAGGCACTTATCTAAAACTATTAAAAACTTCATGGTCTAGAACAAGGGTTGAAACCTTAAGTTTTTGCTAAGGGACTAGCAAAAGCTAGGCATGGGGGTATGATGAGAACCTCATCATGAGCCATAACTAGCTCATTTTGACCTAATACAAAGGATAAAAGCTCCTACATATCTCAAGGAAAGGCTTAACTCAGAAAATCCTGAGTTTGAGAAGAAAACAAGTCATAAGGGGTAAAAATGTAATTTTACCAGTATAATCTGCATACAGGGTAATTCAGGGCCCAAACATAGGTCAAAGCAGCTTAATAAGAATAAGAGTGGGATGAAATGATCTAGCAAGGGCTACAGCAATTCCAAGAAACTAAATGATAATCTGTAACCCTAAAACAACCCACTTCAATTCACAAGGTTCGAGGCAAAGTAAAAATAGAATAAATCCTCTAAAATTCATAGAAAAATAATCTCCAGGGTTTAGAACCTTCAATTTGGCCTTCAGAACCCTTTTTGACCTACATTGAGAACCATGCCCAATTAATAACTTAATTTGGGTTTTTGCGCAAATTGACCGGTCAAACAAGGTTTAATATGGAAATGAAATTCACCATCAGATTCCTTAGGTCCTAATTAGTCATGTATAAAAACTTGAGCCTAAGAAGAAACCTCCTTGACCGACTTTACACTTTGGTCCTCATATATTTACTCTTTGGCCCTCAACTTGTGAACCCTCGCATTTTGGCCCCTAACTCTCCTTTGTTCTTTGCAATCAGGTCCCTCCTGCAAAAACCTGCCAGCACCATGCTCCGGCGACCTTGCGCGGAGCATGGCGCCGCGCAGGGTGAGGTGGGGGACCTGGCAAGTAAACCGGGGGTGCCCTGCGTCGTCAGCCGTCGCAGGGACACCCCCCTGGTCGTTGTAACCCACCATACCGGCCGTGCGAACGCACGGACGGTATGGGTTCTTGTTTCCGGCCATCCTCCGGCGAGGGAGACACGTCGTCTCCCTCCGCCTTCCTCCCTGTTTGATACCTATAAATACCCCCCGTTGCTCCACCGACCGGGGCAGCCTGGATCTGACGGAGAAAATCCCCAACTTTCTTCTCTCCTTCCTCCGGCAGACGCTCACCAGCTCCGGCGGTTTCCTCCCCCTCCACCTCTTCGCTCTGCCGCAATACCAGCAGCAGAGACTTCCTCCCCTGCTCTTCCCGCGCCACGCCGCACCCAGCTGGCGCCTCTCCGGCTCTCTGCTTGCCGCCGCCCCTTTCCCTGAGCATCGTCTTCTCCGGCGACAGTCGATACGACTGTCGCCCTGTTCCTCCCCCTTCGTCCCTTCAAGTAAGCTAGAGCTACTCCCCTTCTTCTCCTCTTTCTTTCCCCGCTTTCAATTTATTCACTTAAGCCCTCGACCGACCCTGACCACCTTCACCCCCTTCGTCTCCGACCACCCTCCGGCGAGCCGCTCCCATCACCTCAGCGACCCACACGGCTCGCCGACCACCGCAGGACCTCCGCCTCCTCACCCTGATCAACCTCCGCCCTGCCACTTCCCCCACATCACCCTCTGCAACCCCACCGAACAGACCCATCCTCCGACCCACAATCCGACCTAGGGCAGCCCTCGCACGCCGCCCCGCGCCTCGCCACCACCCACACGAGCTTCGCCGCACCCTGGCGAAGCTCCTGGCACTTTCTGATTAGGCCGAGAGGCCGTTTTCTTGTGAACAGGCCACCCGACCTCCGCCGCCATTGACGCGCAGGAGGAACTGCTTCCACCTGCAGCTACAGGCGCGCCACGCTCAGCGCCAAGCCCAGATTCAACTCCCAGGCCTTGCGAGGAGTTTTGGCAAAACACCAGGTTCGCAGCTAAGGAAGAAAGCTTCGCGTGACGCCGCCATCTCCTGCTGAATTCCCCGCTGCGGGCGCGCAATTGAGGTGGGCCATTTAGTCCCACCTCGGAAACGCCTAAAGAGCCGCAGCGACATAAGATGCAAAAGTGCTGAAGGCTTACTGCCTCAGCACACGGGGTGAGGTCCCCTTCACCCGCCCGGTTACCCGGTCTCGTCCGCGCTCACGCCCCGCGGACCTGACCCGAACCGACCCGACCCGACTCAAGACTGACCTGCACTCCTCGCCCACCACGCACGCCGGTGGGCCTGGACCCGGGCCTGACCCGAACCCGGTTACCCGGTAGCTCTGGGAGAGCTTTCCCAAGAGTGGTTTCAGAGAGAGAGAGAGACGCGGGGGGGGTGGTCGAGTAGGTTTTGCCTCTGACGAAAAAACTCTGAAGTGTGTAGGCACAGGCGAAGAAGAAGACCCGCGGAAGAAGAAGGAAGCTGCCTGTAGCAACAGGTAGTTAAGTCGTCTGATTTGGAAATCAGACGACGGCCTGAAGGGAAAAGAAGAAAGGAGGGGTGACGTCCCTGGCTGAAAAAGAAAAGAAGAAGCTGACACTTAGCCGCAGGGAGGAGAAGCAAGAAGAAACTCTAAAGAAGAGGCTGAGCAAGGCAGAAGAAGAGGAAAGGCTGCAGAGAAGAAGTACAGCAGAGCGGAGAAGCAAGAAACCTTCACAGAAGAGACTGCAGAAAAAGAAGAAGAGAGGCCAAGGCAGAAACCAAGGAAGAAGAAGAAGGAGATCTGAAGAAAGAAAGAAAGAAGAACATCACGAGGAGAAAACAAAGAGAACAACAAATTCTTTCCCTCTCTCTTTCTTTATTTTGTAAAAGAAACATGTATGTCTCTAGAATACAACTTGCTCCCTGAGTTCGACCTCGGGAACTCTTTTATTTTCCGAGTAAAAAATTTATATACTTGAAATGTTGGTAATAACTGGCTATACTACAACGTTATAACAAACTAAAACCCGGTCGTCACACCAACCGATTTCACTGAGCAGGACGACCTAGACTCGAGGAGTTTAAATAGGACCTCTTTAGGTCCTTAAGGAGTCAATTCGACTAAGTTCTTATTTCAAGGTTGGTCTGCGAACTTGGAATTTCCAAGCTTCGGCGATGTGATTTTTGACGTTGGCCGATCTTAAGACATGGTCCAACCTATAAGGGATCATAAATTTAGGAACAATCTCTCCAAATTTGGAGAGATTTGAGAGAGAAATCTTCACTCAAAGTTGGTTGTGGAGTTCGTGTTCACATTCATGGTAGCAGGGGTCTTTTTTTAAGAACGTGACAAAGTTAAGGACCAAATTGCAAAAATATTGAAAGATAACCTAATTTGGACCCAAGAAATCTAATGGTGAACTTGGATTTGAGTTTTTACCACGTTTGACTAGAAAATTTGTACAAAAGCTCAAATTAGGGCAAATTTCTATTTAAAACTCTATTCTAAGTCAAAATGGGTTGAAATGATCAAACTAAGGGTACCAAACCTCATAGAATATTTTTCTATGAATTTTAGGAGGTTTAAATTCATTTTATCCTAACCATAACTTCAATTTAAGTAGGTTGATAATTAGGATTTTGTGTACTGTTTTCACCCTCGAAATACATGAAACCCTGTTTCAGTCTGTGTTGACCCACTTTTTAGAAGAACTTTGTGCTTATTTGACCTTCAATTAACCCCCGAGTGACCCCGTGGTTAATCTATATTCATGATGTGCCGTTAAAATTACATAATTAACCCCAATTCCCTGTTTTCTTCTTAAATCATAATGATGCGAAGTTGTGACCCTCAGATGTTTAGGTAGGAGCTTTTATCATTCAAACCTGACTAAATGTCTCTAGTTAGGGCCCATGATGGTGTTAGCATAATTAATTAGATATCTTTTGTATCATTTTATTACATGTTTAGTGTTTAAACATTACTGTGCAACTTGTTAATAAGACACATTATACGTCATGAGTGAAAAATGTGACATCCATTTTCGTAAACATGCAATTGCTTATAGTAGTGGTGAAGCCAACATTGCCTACATCGTCAAGCATACAACACTAATATCGGTGTCAACAACATAAACAATCCTTACCAACAACACCAATGATTCTTTAATAAGACGAATACTAGCAACTTATGCTGGTGCCATTAGCACTTATGGTGGTGCCATAAACACCTATATTGGCATCTTATTGTATGCTTCAAATATATTACACTTCAATATTCTGAACATTTAACACCAATAATAGTGCCAAAAGCACCAACACATCCTGCCAACAACACCTAATATTGGTAGGACGAATAGTACCAACTTACAGTGGTGTCGTTAGCACCTATGATGGTGCTATAAACACTTATATTGGAACCATATTATATGCTTGAAATATATTGCACTTTATTATTTTAAGTATACAATGCCATCAATCATGCCAACAACACAAACAATCCTTTATTATTTCGAACAATGGTGCTAACAGCACCAACACCTTAAACCCTTGTTGAAGTAGTGTTCGTAGTCTTATACGATGGTGACAATAACACTAATAATGAGACGTAGGGTGTCATGCAAGACTCTGATAAAAGTAATGTGTTAACCAGATGAATAATAACAACCTATGGTGGTGCCGTTAGCACCAATGGTGATGACATTAGCACCTATATTGACACTTTATTATATGCTTCAAATATATTGCACTTCAATATTTTAAGCATACAACATTAATAATAATGCCAATAACACCAATACATCCTGCCAACAACACGTAATATTGGTATGACGAACAATACCAACTTACAGAAGTGCCGCTAGCATCTATGGTGGTGGTGTAAGCACCTATATTGGCAGCTTAATATATGCTTGAAATCTATTATACTTCAATATTTTGAGCTTACAATACTAACAATAGTGTCGAAAGCACCAACAATCTTTTTATATTTCAAATAACGGTGTCAACAACACCAATACCCTAAACCCTTGTTGGAAGTGGTGTTAGCAGTCGCATTCGATGGTGGCAATAACACCTATAATGGGGCATTTGGTGTCAAGTAAGATTCTGATAAGAGTAACATGCTAATATGACGAACAGTAGAAACCAAAGGTGGTGTCGTTAGCATCTATGATGGTGTCACAAGCTCCTATATTAGCATGTTATTATATGCTTGAAATATATTACACTTCAATATTTTAACATAGAACACTAATATTGGTGGCAATAGCATAGTTCCAATAGCACTAACAATTGTTCAATAGTATAAACACTAGCAACCTATAGTGGTGTTGTAAGCATCTATATTGGCATCTTATTATATGCTTCAACTATATTCCACTTCAATATTTCGAGCATATAACACCAATATACTATTCCAATAGCACCAACAATCCTGCCAACAACACCAAACTCGTTGGAAGTGGTGTTAGTAGTCATATACGATGATGCCAACATCACTTTGTTATGTCCTGATGCTTTTCATAGGGATGGGGATTTTCTTGTGGGGGAGCATGTTTGGAGTGCAAAGGGCTAATGATCAACAATTAATGGAGGTTTTCTGGTGAGGGAGGGTATTTGGAGTGTAGAGGGCTAATGATCAATAATCAATGCCAAGCCTTCCATGTATGCACGAAACTCATAATGATGTACGTGGTCATATTGTCCTTATTATCATGAGAAAGATAACAGAAGGGATTTCAACAAATAGGTGCTGCTGGCACCATGGGACGATCGACCACGGTTTGTATAAAAAACTATCATTGTTGTAGTATATGTCACAAATACAAATCGTTATCGCGTCAATTTTATTTATTTACATAATTTTTACTAGTTTATTCTAGGTCGTTCACTAGGAGACAGTTATTGATATACATCACTCTCTAAATCCAACATTATTCATTAATCCCAAAAAGATCAATTTATGTACAATTTTGAATAAATGAATGATCAATGAATGACATAATAACTAAATTATGTACGATAAAATGAACTAAAATGCTTACAAATAGGTATATACAAACAAGCATCAAACACTATGATTAAGTATTATACACTATCTATTTTTAACTTATAATACTAATACTTACATATATATGCGATAATAAGTAATAATATATACTATACTAACTTAACTTAATATACTAACATATACAATAACATATATATTATGTACAGCGACAGATAAAAACATCGCTAAACCTTAGGAAAAAGTATGTACATAACCTAAGATAAAAACTAGGGTTTATAGTGACACTTATTCTATCTACAGTGATGAATAATTCTATCGGTAAAGCTATAAAGTTATTTATATACATATATAGCTCAAACAATATTTATACTACATATACTTAATATATATATATCCTTATTATTTACAGTATAAATATATATATACACACTATATACACATATACAGGCAGTTTCTCTTCTTTTGTTCCTCTTCTTAGCCGTTCTCAGATTCACTCTCTCTTCTACGGCTAACACATAACCTCTTCACCCCTTCTTAGTAATTAAGACCAGGTTACTGTTCATTTAACCAAAAATTGGTTTTTGGTTAGTGGGCAGCCTTTTCAAGGGATATACAACACCCTTAATGGGTGGGACCATGCCTCTACTAAGGCCACCCTGATTCGCTAATTAACCTCTTAATCGCAGTTTATGCTCAATGTTGGGCCCATATAGGCTCTCGCACAGTGTTAAGACTCACAACATCAAACGTCTTTTAAGACGTCTAGGAGTAGGTCCAGACGTCTGGTAAGACGTCTGGACGACTTCCCAGACGTTTGGAATTTAATTTTTGCGGCATACGATTGTGAGTCTACGCGCATGCGCGTGCAAACTGAACCCGCCGCCCTCTTTTCTTCTCTCACTTCCCTCACCGTCCTGCCGACCCCTTTCCCCACCCTGCCACGCCTTCAAATACCCTTCCCTCTCCCTCACCCATTCCCCCCCACCGTCCCTTCCTTCTTCCAGCTTGAGCGTGAGTCTGAGAGAGAGAGGGCAGTAGCTGCTGCCGGGTACGCGCGGGGAGGAGGAGGTGCAGCGAGAGGGAGAAGAGGTAGAGCGCGTAAGGAAGAGAGAGTGAGTTCGCCGGAGCAGCCAGGGTCGGCTGGAGGGCGCGCAGTGGAAGTGTGGTGCTGGGGAGGTTACCCCAGTGCTGCTGCCACTCAGGCAGCAGGCGAGCGCGGCGCGGCACGGCCGTGCGCAGCAGGCGGAGGGCGGGGAGGTCCTGATTCTGGGAATTTTTCCCAGAATCAGACGTCTGGACCTACGTCTAGACTACGCGGGAGACGTCTGGAGGAAGATCCAAACGTCTGAAAGGTACAATATTTCTTTTCTTCTTCCTTTCGCGGGTACAGCCATGCAGGCCGTTCCGTCGAGGGTTTTGCCTCATTGCCGTGTTAAGGACGATTGCGTACGCGTGCAGGTTTCGTTCGGGAAGGCGCAAGGGCACGCCCTCCCACACAGATCGGACGTCTGGGCAAGTCACTAGACGGCGGAGAGTGTCTCTAGATGTCTGGAGTAATAGGCGGACGTTTGGAACTAGGTCCAGATAGTTCAGCGGGATCCTGGACGTCTGAATAGCAACGCAGAAGTAAGGTATGATCTGAACCATCGTTTAAGACGTCTGGAAGGTGTTCCAGAGGTTTGATTTGGGGTAGTATTGTCATTTTTGACTCGTTTAGGGTCCGTTCGAAATCCGATTCCCACGTTTGAAATTTCGTTCTTCTCAGAAATTATTCCTCTACTTGTTTAAAATACTTGTATCCTATTCTGAGTGGTTCCTTGTGTTTGATCCTTGTGTTAGGACCTCGTCCCGTTGCGGCTCTGGGGGTTGCGGAGCCACGTGGACCTGCCGATCACGCCCCCAGTACTCCCGATTT
Organism: Thalassia testudinum; assembly: GCA_037157565.1. NCBI lineage: Eukaryota > Viridiplantae > Streptophyta > Magnoliopsida > Alismatales > Hydrocharitaceae > Thalassia > Thalassia testudinum. The sequence goes on along the minus strand of JAZHRO010000019.1, from coordinate 24,145,770 downwards.
TGCGGGTAGAGTGGCTCCGCTTAATTATTTATCAACATTATGCACTTGTGAGATAAATAATAGATTTTAAGGTATGGCATGAACCCTAGGACTGCAAAGCTAGATTGGATGATAGATCCTAGGGTATGGCATGAATCCTAGGAGTGGAAAACTAGATTGAATGATAGATCCTAGGATGTGACACGAATCCTAGGAACAGAAACATTAAAACGAATGTCGTGAATACATGAATTGCAGTCTTGGAAAAGTAGAAAGAAAAATGATAATTGCCTGTAATTGGATAACAGCTGTTTGTATATGAATGTATATTAATTATTGGAAACACGGGCTATATGGGAATAAAACTGAAATGATGAAACATAAAATGGCTTGGCTAGAAAAATATGAGCATGAACCTTACGGGGAATTAGGAGTAGAGCTCCTGAAAGGTAAATGGAATGGAATTGGGGAAGTGAGCTGGCCTTGAGTACGGAGTACCAAGGAGAGCGGCTGTCCCCCTATTTAGTGCAGAGCGGAGCTAGCCGCCCCAAGGACCCGGGGTTAGGTCTGGCCACTTTGTACCGACTTTTGGCCCTCGCGTACACAGTACCAGGGAGAGCTACTAGTGTAGAGAGAGTGCTAGCCACCCCACGGGCCCCGGGGTTTTGTTAGCTGTCTTACACCGACTTGTTAGGCCCACTGGGCAAACCAAGGTAGTCAGGCGAGGGTGCGCAGACTGTGGAGGGGCAAGACACCTGTTTGGTTACTGTGGAGGGGCTAGACCCCTGTTACTGAGAGGGCTCTACCCTATACTGGTTCTGTGCTGTGCTTTGGGGCACACCCATTAACAGAAACGACTGACCGCGTGCCAATGCGGGGTAGCTACCTGTACGTTTATCGCGCATGCTGTAGTCACCGTTACGCCTGTCAACAACCTTGGGGTGGTTGAATGAAGGTAGGACCACCACGAGGGACTCTCCCGGCCAGGAGAGCACCACGTGCTACTTCTACTTTTCGGAAAAGACTGCAATCAAGATCGTTCCCACGAGGAACATTAGAGATCAAGAGAAAGATCTGAGAAATAATTCGAGAACCAGTAAATAGAGAAATAAAGAAAGAAACTAAAAACAATAGATAATTGTCCACCTTTACGATTTTTTTCTTAGCTAACTAGTTTCCACTCTACTCAGCGTTTCGCTGACGTGTCACCTTTTCAGGACCAAGTGTTGAGTGATCGGTGGGAAATAGGTGGCGACAGTAAGGGTTTTCAGTATAGAAAAGAAAGAGGGGAGGAAGAGGAGAAGTTCTACCTGCTAAGCTGGACAAGGAGGAAGAAATTGCCCAGAGGAAGGGGCGGTGGCGAGGTGAGGGCTGGAGAGGCGTCAGCTGGGTGCGGCGTGACGCGGAAAGATCGAGGGAAGGTAACCCTACTGCTGGTAGTGCGGCAGGGCGACGAGGAGGAGGAGGAGGAGAGGCCGCAGGAGCAAGGGGGCATCTGTCGGAGTGGGAAGGGAGGAATTTAGGGGGGTGTCTCCGTCAGATCCGAGCTGGGAAGAACGGCGGAGCGACGGGGGTATTTATAGGGGCGGAATCAGAGAGGAGGGCGGAGGGAGACGACGTGTCTCCCTCGCCGGAGGACGCCGGAGGAAGGAGACCCATACCGTCCGTGCGTTCGCACGGTCGGTATGGGCGGTCGCAGTACTCAGGGGGGTGTCCCTGCGGTGGCTAACGACGTAGGGTACCCCCCATTGACTTGCTAGGGCCCCTCCCTCACCCTGCGCGGCGCCATGCTCCGCGCAAGGTCGCCGGAGCATGGCACTGTGCAGGTTTTGCAGGAGGGACCTAAACGTAAAGAACGAAGGAGAGTTAGGGGCCAAAATGTGAGGGTTCAAAAGTTGAGGGCCAAAAAGTAAATATATGAGGACCAAAGTGTAAAGTTGGTCAAGAAGGTTTCTTCTTAGGCCCAAGTTTTTATACATGACTAATTAGGACCTAAGGATTCTGATGGTGAATTTTATTTCTAGATTAAACCTTGTTTGACCGGTCAATTTACGTAAAAACCCAAATTAAGTTGTTAATTGGGTATGGTTCTCAATGTAGGTCAAAATGGGTTCCTAAGATCAAATTGAAAGTCCTAAACCCTAGAGATTATTTTTCTATGAATTTTAGAGGATTTAGTTAATTTTTACCTTACCTCGAACCACGTGAATTGAAGTGGGTTTGTTTTTAGGGTTACAGATTATCATTTAGTTCCTTGGAATTGCTGTAGCCCTTATTGGATCAGATCATCCCACTTTCCTTCTTATTAGGTTGTTTTGACCTATGTTTGGACCCTGAGTACCCTGTTTTCAGATTGGATTGGGAAATTACATTTTTACCCCTCAGTTTCTATTTTCTTTGGAAACTCAGAATCTCTTTGAGCCAAGCCTTTCTAAGGTTATGTAGGAGCTTTTTCCTGCAAATCAGGGTTAAATGGTGCTAGTTTAGGGCTCATGATGAGGTTCTCATCATACCCCCATGCCTAGCTTTTGCTAGTCCCTTAGCAAAAACTTAAGGTTTCAACCCTTGTTCTAGACCATGAAGTTCTTAATAGCTTCAGATAAGTGCTTTTTCATTTAAACTTAGATTAGGTTAGAATGCTGACCATAGGCTTAAAAGGTACTCTAGTACCAATCAAGATCCAAATCTGTCTAGCCTCAGCCTCAGTCCTTAGCAAAGGTTTTTAAAGCCCACAAGAACTAACCTAAGGTCTATTGGACTTTGTGGTTAAAGCACCCGTGCTTGAAATGATTTTAACCTTGGTTCAGTTCGCAGTGCGTTTTATAAGAGAGAGATAGAAAGTTTTTCTGTTTGGAGAGTTTTCTCTCTCTTTTTTCTTTTTAGTTCTAGCCTAGGATTGGCTTTTCAACACGGTCTGTATCAGATTCATTGCTCCCATCATCAATCCTCAAGGGCTCCTGGCAATCGATGCTTCGAGATAGCACCGCCCATGGCAACCCCCGGAACCCTGGCTATTGAGATTTCGAGATAATCCCATCCATGGTGTTCCGTGGCTGAATTCAGACCCTGGCAGTTGACACTTCGTGATAATGCCATCCATGGAATCTGAACCAGCAGGGTGCTTACATGCCCCCAGTAGGATATGTGAATATCCTAAGAGGCAAGCACCGAGGAGATGATATTTTGTTACGCATCTTCGAGGGGATTTCCCGCCTCTCCGCACTGGGAACTCGTCCAAATCAACTTGTATTGATCGGCCGCTCCTACTCTAGGTGTACTTTTCAGAATTTTTCGACGCTTCTGTGTGATTTTGATTTTTACGCTTACTGAACCAGGCTGTGTGTGAGGTAGGGTGCTTAGGTTACTGAGTCCCGTAAACCAAAAATTAGTTAATGAGGCCAAATACTCCCTAAGCCTTAGACCTAATACTTCAGCTTTTCATTTTCCTCACCTCTTGAGGAGTGTCCAGATCTTAATGGGTACTAAGAGTCTATTCAAGAATGCCTAAGGTTTGCGTTCTTACTAATCTCATTATGCACTTTTTCAGTTATTTTCTTGAATGAGGTCTAGAACTTAGGTTGATTCCTTAGTTCCTTACTAATGACTATCACTTGTTTTTCATATTTTGTGCTCATTTTTTCCTTTTGTTTCTTTTCTCCTTCTCCTTCACAAAATTTCCTTTCTCCTCTTATTCTCTTATTCTTTTTCGAAAAATTTTTAATTTTTATGGTGTTTTTGGCATATGTGAATTTTTTGTTAAAAACCTTTTCTTACACGTTTTGCACTTTCATACCCCCCCATGCCTAAGATTTGCAATGTCCTCATTGTAACTTAGGGGGTTTTTATTCAACTTAGTTGATACATTAAGACAGATGTTTTAATGAGTGAATGGGTCGGGATGAATTCTGCGGATGATTTCTAATCTCAGATGCAAGCATCTAAGGTGGAGTCGGCTGTCCTAAAGTGTGAATTTCAAGTGCACAAAGGTTTTAGAAAAGGTTTCAGGTTTTTAAAGAGAATGACGGGCTGCCTCCCGTTGAGCGCTAAATTTGATGCCTTCAGCCAAGCGAGATATGCGATGGAGAGGGGATGGTGAAATCAGTAGAGTTTTGTAATACAAGCACCTTGATTAAGAGCCTGGTTGGTCCAACCAGGTGCTTGTTCAGATCAACAGGCTGATGATGCAGCCCAAACCCAATCAATCTGGTGGGTTGATAGATGTGAATAAAAAGGTGTGGAACCCACCATATACTATGAAGCTCAGATGGATGTGGAAGTGAAAACGTAGGGTTTGGCTGAGTCGAATCAGCCTGGTCAGAGTAGGGACCCGTAGAATAATCAATGAATGACACGGAAACCCTACAGGGGTGATCAGAGAATGATGGAGCATGAAATGTAGTCTGATCAGTGTTCCAAACGCGATGTGGAAATGCAATCGGCTCGGTGAGAGGTGAATCTGAATAGAAATTGAGTCCGGTTGCGGGTCGGGGTTGGGAAGAGGTTTTGATCCGTTCTGTGTGTGCGGACGAGGTGGCCCCTGTGTACGAGGGCTCTTCTAGAAATGGATGATAGGTGGTTTCCTGTAGAGAGTCCTCTGGGTAACTATCAAATGCCGGAAGAGTGTCTGTAGGATGAAAGAAATCTGAATTAAGAAAAGATTTGAATTCTGGGTTGCAATCACTCTTGGCATTTTCTATTTTTGGTTCCTGATGATCGAAAAGGAGTGATTATGTGTTATCAGTGATCTCGGGAATCAGGACCTCAGAGTCGGAGTCGGAGTCATGTGAACTGAGGTCGTAGATGGGCCTGGCGTGTTCAGGAAGGAAAGTCTCTCCGCAATTATAGTCAGATCTGAAATTGTCGGAGAGTTGGCGAAAATGAGATTCATGATCATGAATTCCACCACAGCAAAAATCATCAGATGTGGAATCAGCAGCCTGACTGGGTTCTAGCCTATATGTCAATTCTGGGCTCAAAAAGGTGTTTTGTCCAAGCTCGAAGCTGGTAGGATAGACCCCATTAAAACCTTGCTCATCCAACTCCTCAGTTTCTGTATCATAAATTGGCATGTTTTCTGAAAAATCAATCAGATTTCCTGAGGATGTTGGAGAGGGATATTCATCAAATAGAGGCCCGGAATCATATTCTGTAAAAATTTGATCTTTCTCATAAGGGGCCTCATAATCTTCCCAATAAGTTTCAGATCTAGGTTCTAGGCTTAGGATGTGGGTAGAATTATTAGAACCTAAGTCCAAATAACCTTCGAGGGCCACCTTATCAAAATAAGGGGCAGAATTTATACCCTCAGAAGGTTCAGTTCTGATCTCATTATTGCAGGAGTTTTGGAATTCTAGGCTTGGCAATTCATGGTCTAAGTTTGGCTCATCATTGTGTTCTCCTGCAATATCCCAACCTAATTCAACATTGTCTTCTATCTGGGTTGGGATTCCGCAACCACTTTGTGCCTCAGTCCCGAGATCTGGGAAACTGGATTGTTCCTTAATATTGTTCCAAGATGGTTCATCCTCTGTTTCTGATATATACGGGTATTTCTGGTTGATAGTTTGTTCTAGTGATCTCATCATTTCTACCCGTTTTATAAGGGCATCTTGGTGTTGTTCCCACAGTACAGGATTTGTCAAGCATTGAAGGTATTCAGATTGGTGTAATTTTTCTATCTCAATGTATCCTGCCATGAGCATATCTCGGGTTAATCCTTTTGTAACTTCTGTCAATAGAATTTGGGCACAATTTATGATGAAAGCTGTGGTTGTTGGGACATCAACCTGAATGTTTTCTATTGGTGTTGAGGGTTTACATTTGATTTCATAGAATTCAAGGGCATCCTCAATCATCTTATCTTTCATGGATCTTAGATATTCAGGTTTTTTGAATGGTAGTTTTGCTAGGTAATTAGGCTGCATCTTTGAATCAGGTGGTGGAATCAAGATACAGAATCGAAGTTTGAATCAAGATGGAAGAAGGGGATTTTGTTCAGAATCAGAGGAAAGAGGGGCTATGTGAATGATTTCTGCAAAAATAAGGGAGCCGAGGCTTATCCTCGGGGAGAGTGAATTTCTATAGGAGGTTTCAAGGACCTCCTGCAAAATACTGAAGGACTGGATGAGATAAGCAGGTGCTGGACCCAATCAAGACACCCAAAAATGTTGGGTGACTATAGAGGTTCGGGGCAGATGGACCCCTTGATCAAAAAGTTCGTCCACCTGAGAATTACCTGGGCAGCCAGAGAGGGTGAGTCCTGCGAAGACCCCTACACGGTAGAGTGTCCCCACGGGTTACAGGGTTTCCCCCACCTGACCTCTCTTGTCACTGAGATTCCAGGTAGACCAGGATGGGGATCTTGACCTCTTAAGTCTACCAATTTTAGTTTAAGATCAGGGTGCTTAAAGTTACACTTGAACTTTTAGGTATTTTTGAGTGAGAAAGTGACCTAATTTTAAGGTTTGGTTGACCCAAGGGGTCAACTTTACCTCTTGTTCCTTTGAGAGCTTTTGGGTCCTTTCTTTTTGGGTTCGAGTGTTTAGAGAGCCAATTGTTTAGGGTTTCTCTGAATAAGTATGTTCAATCAATGGTTTAGGCACACTTCTTTTGGATTTTCTCCATTCTTGATTTAAGTAGTGTGTCTCTAAAACCCTAATGTTGAATCTTATGTTGGCTCTACTTGGTCCAGTTAGTTCTTTGTTGGGCTTGAATACCCTTAATAGTGTGCAGGAATAATGGGTTGAAAACATGCAATTTTTTATGGTTTACTACGTAGAGAAAACAGGTTAGACCTATATTGCTTGTTCTTTTCTTTTCTTCCTCTTTAGAATTTAAAGGTTGAGAGGATAGAAAATTACCTGTCCTCGGAGTGGTTGTCATGTGGTTGCTTGTCTTCTCGATTTTCCTGTATCTGCACAAAAAAGGAGATTATTAGAAATTTAAAAACAGGAATTTAATTACCTCTGGAATAGCCGTTGCTCCCCGGCAACGGCGCCAAAAACTGGTAACAACTTTCCTCTATAGTTCTATTATTTCGTCGTAGTATAGCATAGAGAAGTGATTACCAGTTTAATATAATTTGTTACTCGGAAATAAAAGAGTTCCCGAGGTCGAACTCAGGGAGCAAGTCGTATTCTAGAGATATACATGTTCTATTACAAAAATAAAGAGAGAGAGAGAGAGATGAAAGTTTGGCTTCTTCTTCTCTTCTTTCTTCCTCTTTGTCTCCTCTTTGGCTTTTGTTCTTTGTGTTCTTCCTCTATTGGTTGGACGATCCTGTCTTTTTCTTCTTTTTATTTTCTTTGTTTCTTCTTTTCTTGCTTCAGATCTTCCTCCCATGCTCTTCTTCTTTTCTTCTTCTTCTTCTTCCTCTTGTTTCTTCACTTGGCTTCTCTGTGTTCCTCTCTTTCCTCTGCCTCACCTTCCTTCTTCTTCTTTGCCTTCTCCTGTCTTCAGGACGTCGTCTGATTTGAAAATCAGACGACTTAAACCGCTTGTTGCTACAGTGTCTCCCTTAGCTTCCTTCTTCTTCACCTGTGCCTGCACGCTCAAGAGTTCAGAGTCAGAGGGCAAAAACCTACTCTACCCCCTTCCCCCGCGCGTCTCTTTCTCTTTGAGTTCGCTCTTATGACAGCTCTCCCAGAGCAACCGGGTAATCGGGTACGAGTCGCGCCCGGGTCCAGGCCCACCGGCGTGCGGTGGTGGGCGAGGAGTGCAGGTCGGGTTAATCGGGTCGGGCTAGGTCCGCGGAGCGTGATCACGGATGAGGCCGGGTCGGGTGAGAGGGACCTCACCCCGTGGTCAGGAGGCGAACAGCATAAGGCACTTTTTGCCTTTATGCGCCCGCGCGCCTCTGAAAAGTTCCGAGGTGAGACTAAATGTCCCACCCCAGTTGAGCGCCCGCAGCGGAGGGAGCAGCGGGCAATCGTGGCTTCACGCGAGGCCTTCACCCCAACTGCGAGCCTGGGACGCTTCGCGGAGACGCCCCGCGCAACCTGGGAGTCGAACCTGGGCGAAGGTGTGCCTGCACCTGCAGGTGAAGGAGCTCTGCCTGCTCAATAATGGCGACGGCGGGCGAGTCACCTGGTCACAGAAGAACGGCCTCTCGGCCAAATCAAACAGGCGAGGGACCTTCACCATGGCACGGCGAAGGTGGTCAGAGGGTCTGCAGGGGGCGTGGTGGAGCAAACAGGTCACCCTAGGTCAAACTGCGAGCGAAGAAGTGGGTGTGTTCGGTGGGTCTGCAGAGGGCGTTTGTTGGGCAGTGGAAGGGCAGAGGAGGATCAAGGTGAGGAGGCGGAGGTTATGCACAGGTCGGCAAGCCATGTGGGGTGCTGGAGCGATGGGAGTGGTTCGCCGGAGTTTGGCCGGAGGTGGAGAAGGTGAGGGTGATCGGTGGGAAATAGGTGGCGACAGTAAGGGTTTTCAGTATAGAAAAGAAAGAGGGGAGGAAGAGGAGAAGTTCTACCTGCTAAGCTGGACGAGGAGGAAGAGGCGTAGGCAACAGTCGTATCGACTGTCGCCGGAGAAGAAATTGCCCAGAGGAAGGGGCGGCGGCAAGGAGAGGGCCGGAGAGGCGTCAGCTGGGTGCGGCGTGACGCGAAAAGATCGAGGGAAGGTAACCCTGCTGCTGGTAGTGCGGCAGGGCAACGAGGAGGAGGAGAGGCCGCCGGAGCAAGGGGGCGTCTGTCGGAGTGGGAAGGGAGGAATTTAGGGGGGTGTCTCCGTCAGATCCGAGCTGGGAAGAACGGCGGAGCGACGGGGGTATTTATAGGGGCGGAATCAGAGAGGAGGGCGGAGGGAGACGACGTGTCTCCCTCGCCGGAGGACGCCGGAGGAAGGAGAACGCACGGGCGGTATGGGCGGTCGCAGTACTCAGGGGGGTGTCCCTGCGGTGGCTGACGACGCAGGGTACCCCCCATTGACTTGCCAGGGCCCCTCCCTCACCCTGCGCGGCGCCATGCTCCGCGCAAGGTCGCCGGAGCATGGCGCTGTGCAGGTTTTGCAGGAGGGACCTAAACGTAAAGAACGAAGGAGAGTTAGGGGCCAAAATGTGAGGGTTCAAAAGTTGAGGGCCAAAAAGTAAATATATGAGGACCAAAGTGTAAAGTTGGTCAAGAAGGTTTCTTCTTAGGCCCAAGTTTTTATACATGACTAATTAGGACCTAAGGATTCTGATGGTGAATTTTATTTCTAGATTAAACCTTGTTTGACCAGTCAATTTACGTAAAAAGCAAAATTAAGTTGTTAATTGGGCATGGTTCTCAATGTAGGTCAAAATGGGTTCCTAAGGCCAAATTGAAAGTCCTAAACCCTAGAGATTATTTTTCTATGAATTTTAGAGGATTTAGTTAATTTTTACCTTGCCTCGAACCACGTGAATTGAAGTGGGTTTGTTTTTAGGGTTACAGATTATCATTTAGTTCCTTGGAATTGCTGTAGCCCTTATTGGATCAAATCATCCCACTTTCCTTCTTATTAGGTTGTTTTGACCTATGTTTGGATCCTGAGTTACCCTGTTTTCAGATTGGATTGGGAAATTACATTTTTACCCCTCAGTTTCTGTTTTCCTTGCAAACTCAGAATCTCTCTGAGCCAAGCCTTTCTAAGGTTATGTAGGAGCTTTTTCCTGCAAATCAGGGTTAAATGGTGCTAGTTTAGGGCTCATGATGAGGTTCTCATCATTGAGCAGCCAGAGCCTGTGGCTGCGGAGGGTGTTGGGCCTAGTAGAGCCCAATAGTTCTACTTGTGTTGTACCTACTGTACCGTTTTTCTGTTGTAGTGAGTATATCCTGTTACACTTATACTCTTTTATTGTAAGCATCATGTTTATGTACCTATTTAAATTTTCTACTATTGTGGTGGTGTGTACTATAGTAGTTCTTTTCTTTACTGCTGTACTTTTGTTACTGTTAGTTACATGCATGGTGAATGTGATTTATTTTACTGCTCTTTTGGTTACTTTCTCGTTGGACGACTGGGTCTTGGGATCAGTCGAGTCGGTCCGATTCTCGTGTCTCGTTGGGATTCGGGAATCGGGTCGTAACACACAGCGCATGGCTCCCAACCACACACCATACACTAATTTCATCACAAACCAAGGCCATAGTCACATGCTCATATCAGATGGGGTGAAACGATTATAAGGGCGCCCGGTGCCTGACAACTGAAGAGGGGGATACACAAATTCAATTTAAGCACCTCAGCGCGCTTCGTGCCACACGATGTGGCACTATCTTTAGTGCCACCCAGCGCTGAAATTCAACGCAACTATGCTGATTTTGGAATTTTAGCCCTCAATTCGAGGGCCATATTTTATTATAAAATGAAATTAAATTATATGATAATAAAGTATTTACATATTACTATACAATTGTATAGTTAATTTAGAAATTTAATTATATTTACTATATAAATTAATTCGGTAAAGTATACAATTTATACATAACTAATTTTAAGTTTTATTCCTTAATTACATATAAATTTGTTAATATATGGTCAATTGACCTTATACAGAGTTAGTATATATATTAAAGTATTTAATACAGATTTTTATTATATTTTACAAGTTTTATTTCTATTTTATTTACATTTAAATAGCAGATTTTGGACTGTTTTACATATAAATAAAGTTTAAATAGTAGAATACAATATGAGTATACTTAAATTAGCTTAAATCACTTAAAATATATTAGTTTAAATATACAGTATAAGTTAACTTAGTTTTAACTTAAATTATTAATTTATTTTAATTTAATTTAACAACTTAACTAGTAACTTAATAAGTTACTTATTTATTCTACATATATAATTAAATTATGGAACAGGGTTAAATATGTTCATAATATATATATATATAAATATGTATTTACAGTATCATAACTAAATAAGCTTATTTTTAGAGTTTATTAATTTATATAGCTTATTAGTACATATAAGTTAGTTTAATGAATAGATAGTTATATAATTAAGATATATACAGTATAATCTAACTTAAATACTTAATTTATGTACTGCATTATATGCATAGGTTATTTATATTATATATATATATATAATTTACTCTATAGATAAACAAGCTTCTATATACCTTATATTTACAATTATACACAGTATACAAAGGATTTTTAGGCATTTTTGAGTTTTTTTCATTTTTTTTATGTTTTATATATTTTATAGAGGTAGGGGATGAGAGATAGAATGTATTTTTGGCATTTTTATAGGTTAGTGTCTTTTATTAAATTTTAAGATAGACTGAACCGTCGGTTGGTATGTTCTACCAAGCTGATGGTTCAGAATGCCTTGAAACTTGACATATGTGTAGAGAAATAGTTAATCCTACTCACTACATCTTTATTTTTATTTTTTGAATTTTTTATAGTATTTTTATTTAATTACAACGTTGGCACATTTTAGGGTCATCTTAGTGTTTTAAAAGGAACCTAAGACCCTAAATTCTAATTTATGAGAAAAATAGGTAGTAAACTTCCTCAGTTAAGCCCTAGATATCATATAAAAGGATATTCACTCATATAATCAAGCTTTTTAGTAAATTTCACTTTGATTTTTCATTTTGGACAAATAGCACATCAATTAACTGACAAAGAAAGAATTAATCATGAAACAAGCCATTCCAAGTTAAATTTAAATCAAGTACAAGTACATGAAGGCTTGTTTACATAAGATACAACATTATCAACATGTCAACTAATTTAAACACTAAAAACTAAGCCTTATATCCTACAAAATTTCATCCACAAGCAGGAGCTACAGCTGCAGCAGCAGCTTCAGGTAGTAGTAGCAACTGACAGCAGCTGCAACAACTGACAGCAACTCAAGGAGCTGCTCCAGACGTCTTAAACATGACACAGAACCTTGCTGCAGAGAATTTAGACATCAGAGAAGACAATCTGCAGCAGGAAAGAACAAAACCTAAATCCAGCTAAGTAATTCCTAATTCAGTCACTTATATCCTAAATCAAATTCAATAGAACCTTATCAGGGATATAAGTGAACTAGTTAAGGGGAAACTTAACTAGATTTGGTGGGAATGTAGCTGCAACTGTAGCAATTTACTATAATTCTGGGATTTATGAACACAAAACAGAAATCACTTAAAGAATAAATCTGACAAGGGTTGAAATTAACATAAAGAACCACTCGGAAATACAAATCAAAATCCCTTATCAATAACATTTCGTCAAATTATATCAGAAGAAGAGTTGATCTAACACTTTCTAATGCTATAGACAGCATGTAGAAAGAGTTAAATCAGTCAATTTAATACACAAACTCAAATTCCAGAGCTCTGTAACCTTAAGGAATATTGAGAACTCCTTAGGTTAAGAATCAAAACTTACACTTTACAAACAACACATGAACACAAGGTAGAGCCTCAGATCACGAAAATGATTTTCCTTGGCTCTATCATGCATTCAAGGCATTGAAATTCTTGAAAATATCATATCAGATTATGGCTCATCTGAGGTGAAGTCTGTCTTCAGAATCACCTCAGATTCCCAGGCAAACAGTGAATCACATCAAAAATGTCTCAGTTTGCTCGATCAAAGCATTCACAGCCCAAATGACTAAAAACCCTTGCAATCTGAAATCCAAGAAAATCCGGCAAACTGATTCTATTTAAAATCCAGATCAGGGGCTTTTGTGACAAAAGTGGGATGAATGAAAAGCCCCTAATGTGGCTCTTGATGCTAATTTCAGATTTGAGGTTAGACACCATTCAGATCTGAAATTAGATCTAATGAATGGGTGAATTGCGAGGTAAAATCATGGAAATAAAAAATGATATGAAAAACATGTAGAGGGAGAAAATCATGATCAATGATTGTGTGAAACCGTCTCCTCTGATCTGAAATGATTAGAGGAGGTGAGGGGGTGAAGCTAATCTAAATCTACTTCTAATGCTAAACTAACACACGCAACAGATCAACACTACTTCTAAGTCTAATTCTATTGCTAATCTACCTAACTACTCCTACAGCTAAACTACAAAGCATGAAAACTATTCTAACAGGAAGAATGAGACCTGTGGGTCCTTAGCCGGCTGCTAAGGAAGAAGAATGGAGGGGGATGGTGTTCCAGCAGAGCGAAAAGCCTTCTAGTGAAGCTTCTGGGTCGTCCTCAGGAATACGTCATCCTTAGTGACGAGAAGAGTCAAAGAGAAGTCAAAGAATTCACAGCCGATAGCTGTGAAACCTAGGAATTGGTGGGGAGGGGTGGCTGGAGTGGAAGAACGATCGCTAAGAATGTAGGAGGGAGCGATCCTTTGCGCGCGCGACCACTAAGGCGTTTAAGTAGCCAGCAGAGTGAATCAAGGCACCGCACAAAGGAGAGGTTTGATGACGAGGGCACTGGCGGCAAGGATGAGAGGAGAGAGTGTGCGGACTGTCAAGTCAAAATCTGACCGTAGGATGAGATCTGGGTGAAAAGGTGACCATACACGTCGAATCACGTGAAGGTTCGATTCAAATCGAGCCACAGATCAAGCGATCAAGGGAATGGACAGCCACGATGGTCTTAGTTCACCGTATGAATAGTGCACGTGAGCTGCAGGCTTGTGTTGGTGAAATTGCAGGGCTCAGCGAAGGGATAGAACAATTGTAGACATACCCATAAGTGACAGAGAATGGTTACGGAGTGGTCCTTAATAGCTTACAAAGAGGTCCCTGCAGGTTACAAATAGGTCCTAGGAAGTTTTCTAATGAAGGTAATGTGATGCATGAAGGACCAAAATGTAAATCTTCGATATAAAGGCCTTAATGATGTCCAAATGCCTTCAAGTTTTTATATAAGCTTAATTGAGCATTTAAGAAGTTAATTATACTTTTGATTTGAACTTTTAAACTTGTTTGTGTGTTCAATTTACACCTGGATCACCATTTGACCTTTTTCTCAAGAATATCTCATTTTATGACCTAATTATGCAATTTTAACACAGCATTAAGGTTCTAGGTATTTTTCTTTGATTCCCACACTTAACCCTTTTTATGTGTTAATTTGATGTTGTTTAACTTAGTTTCTAACTTAACTTAGGCTTTTTAGCTATGATGAGTCGCAACTCATCATACCCCCATGCTTAGGTTTTGCTAGTCCCTTGGCAAACAACTCATTAAAGTGCATAGCAATTTAAGTATTAGCAAGGTAAGTGTGGTGAGATATCTTTACTTCTTACTTTTTTTCTCACAAAGTTAACTGTTTCAAGATAATCTTTAAGCTGAAAGATTTTCTGATAATCCAACTGTGTTTATGTCTGGACATTGTGAGAACCTCTTTTGCTTAGGATGAATAACCAGAACTCAAGACTGATATGACATAGACCATCTCTCGACTAACAAGGACTCTTGATATTTAAACCTTTCAGTCAAATTCCAGGACTCAGGGAATTTTACAGAGGCTCAAAATGCTAAGAAGTTATGGCTGTGCTTTGTGATAAGTCAGGACTGACCAGGTGAATTTTAAAACTCAATCCCAAGGTTTCATTTCTTTTTAAGTTCAAGTTGGTCCTAGCTTCAACTCGTGTTTTCGAATCGACTCTCAAGAAACAAGGAATATTCAAGCCCAACTCTTATTGTGTTTTGTGGCTCAAAGAATATTAGGTGGAATAGGGTATTTGTACTGAACCCTGAAAATATTTTTGGTGGAATTTTTGTATTTACAGACTTTAGAGAACATACTTGACTTATTCTAAAGAATTTCTTTTTTTGAACTTTTTTTTTTCTGTCAGTATGTCTCCGATAACTTTATTTGATAGAGTGCACCTTATTTGGTGGGTGAGTTCTTTGGTGGAAAAGGCTTCTCCTAAATACAAGACTAAAGACTAGGAAAAAGAGTCTACTTGCATGCACAGGTAAGGACTCCACCTTCCCTAATGAACACTAGGGTTGAATTTCAAATTCACAAGGTTTTTCCCGACACTGTGTCATGTAAACCAAAGTTACTTAGACTTCTAACTCAAAGCAAACCAGCGAATCCTATACTGGTGACTTAGGTACAAGAATACATCCTAAAGTTAGGAGAGATTTTGGTCTATCTTGTCAAAGCTCAAAGTGTATTAAGCCAAAGCCTTAACAAATCGGGCTACAGTGGCCCGAAAAGTCAAACTAGCAAAGGTTGAATGTCCATAAACACTTATTCTTTTTTTGTTTTCAACTAGAAGATCATAGTTAAACATTTATTTTTTTCTTTCAAATTCATTTCTCTCCTTAAAACAAATTGGAGTTTCCCCTCAATAATAAAGTTCAGGTCCTTATTGTATTTTTGGAATTTTTGTATTTTATCATTTTTTTGAATTTTTGGCTTTGTAAAATCTTTTCAAAATTTTTCAAATTTTTTTTTGGTATTTTTGATAATACTATTCTATATATACTGTAGGTGTGTCTACAATTGTATTTTAGTTAAATGGTTCACCATTTACACCCCCCCATGCTTAATTGATGCAATGTCCTCATTGAATGAATATGGTGGATGCAAATGCATGCTCTGCTTTTCACTATCCTAGATTGGGTGACGGAAGGAAGTCGGAATGAGGAGATAAAAATATCTATGCAGATGATTTCAAATCTGATACAAGATCAGAGTGGAAAGTCAGGCTAGGAAGTGAAATGCATGACATATGTGACAATGAATGTATGCTTGAAATGCAAAGGTAGACACCTGATGCAAGAAAGGTGAAAATAAGAAAGGTAAAAACAACTATATACAAGGATAGGTTTTGCTAAGTTTAACGCCTTCAGCTAGGCGTAAACCCAGTAGGTAATTCAAAATGTACGAGCGAAATGGTACAATTGACAAGTCTGAGATCATGTGGCTAAATAAAGGGCTTTAATCTTTGTCCATTGACAGTGAAAGGTTCAAATTTGTCAATCTCAATGATCTTGACAGCTCCATTATTAATGATTCTCAAGATTTTGAAAGGTCCAGTCCATTTGATCTTAGTTTCCCTGGGAAGAGTTTAAGTCTAGAGTCGAAAAGGACTTTCTGACCAAGGTGAAATGATTTCCTATAAATGTGACGGTCATGGAAGGCCTTCAGTTTATCCTTATAAATCCTCGAGCTCTCATAAGATTCATTCCTTAATTCACCTAGCTTGGAAATTTGCAATCTTCTATAATCACCGACCTTCTAGAGGTCCAAGTTACACTTTTTGATGGCCCAATAGGCTTTGTGCTCAAGTTCAATGGGAAGATGACAGTGTTTCCCATACACAAGTCTAAAAGGAGACATGCCTAAAGGGGTTTTGTGAGCTGTCCTATATGCCCACAACGCATCAGAAAGGCAGGAAGACCAATCCTTTCTATCAGGTCGGATGGTAGTCTATAAAATCTTCATGATCTTCCGGTTGGACAATTCAGCTAGTCCATTGGTTTGAGGGTGATATGGTGTAGCAATCCTATGTGACACCCCACCCTTTTGAAGTAGTGACTGAAAATGTGCGTTTTTAAAGTGAGACCCTCCATCACTAATGATGGCTTTTGGTATCCCAAATCTAGAGAAGATAAAGTCTTCGACAAATTGTGTCACAACTCTATGATCGTTAGTCCTCGAGGGGATGGCTTCAATCCATTTCAAAACATATTCAACTACTAATAAGATATACTCGAAGCCATGAGAATTTAGAAAAGGTCCCATGAAGTCAATGCCCCATATATCAAAGATTTCGCACACTATGATCGAATTAAAGGGCATCATGTCTTGGCGGCCAATACTATCGAGATACTGATAGCGTGAACATGCCCTACTATATTCGTGTGCATCTTTGAAGATAGTGGGCCAATAAAAACCACTCTATAAAATTTTTGCAGCAGTCTTTTTGCCAGAGAAATCACCGCCACATGCCTAGTCATGGCAAAACAACAGAATGCTCTCTATCTCCTTATCAAGGACACACTTCCTAAGAATCTGGTCTTTACAGTGTTTGAAAAGCCATGGTTCATCTCAGTAATAGTGCTTGGCCTCGAATCTAAGTCTATCTTTTTGATGTTGGACCCAATCAGAGGAAATGATTCCAGAAGCCAGGTAGTTGACAATGTCAGCATACCAGGGAAGATCAGAATGGATGACCAGCAAATGCTCGTCAAGGAAGTGGTCAGAAATAGGAATTGAAGGAGAAATCACTTCTAAAGGAAGGCGAGATAAGTGGTTGACAAGCGTGGATATCGCGAGTTTTCGAAAAACAACATCGTAGTATAGTCCCGAAATCCCCTTGATAAAAACATTTATAATATCAAAACTCGATGGATTTTATTCTTTTGAAAACTTGAGTCCCAGTCGTTCATCTCTGGGAGGCGTGAAAACAAGTTGAGATTTGAATCGACTTAATCTAACCTAAATCTAATCTAACCTAATATTTTTGTCTTTTTGTGTTTTTGATCTTTATTTTAAGACACAAAATGAAAGCATGCATCAAAGTTGTAAGCCGTGAAGATAATAGCATGCATATAAAACCATTAGATAGGAGTATCATGCATCAAAAATTAAGATAATAGCATGCATATAAAAATCTGGATACATGGAAATAAAGCTAAACTAAAGAAAGGGATCAACCAAGAGAGGCTAAGGAGAATCCTTCTTGGCCGTCCACTAAAGAGAGGAGGATGGGTGTGTGCACCCAAGTGGAGAGAGGAGGGTGTTGCACCCTTTCTCTACCAATGGCCATCCTTGAGAAGACCTTGAGGGGGGTCTTCTCTATGGCGTCTAAGAGGAAAACAAATGGGCGTGGACCCTCTATGGTGGAGGAAGAAGGCACGCCCACATGGTGTTGCATCCTCATGCTCTTCTTCTTGCCACCCTTGAAGAAGCTTGGAGGAGAGCTTCTTCCTAGTCGTCCATGGAGGGAGCCTTGGATGAGGAGGATGGCCTTGAGAGGGAGAGGAGGAGGTGTGGTCGCAAGTTTGGAGTGGAGAGTATGGATGGGAGAGATGGTTCAATTTCGTGGCCCTCTCTTTGCCCTTATGGAAGGCTCCATTTGCTTGCCACTTTTGGTGGCTCCAAAATTAGCTAATGCCACATTTTTAGGATCTAGGTTTGACACAAGTTTTTAGGGTTTCCAAGAAAGTGTGCATGGGTTTGGTAGGGTAGAATGGGAAGGGGTGTGTGTGTGTGTGTGTGTGGCTGTGTATTTTTTGTTGGACTAGGTTGTGGGTTTTGGTAGGATTAGGTGATAAATAGGTTGGGTCAATCTATATTAAGTGGGTGTGGACCTAATTAGGCTTAGGAAAGTCTAATTGGATAGGAGTGAACCTAATTAGGTCTAGGTCAAGTCTAATTGGATGTGTGCATGTGATTAGGCTAGGGTAACCCTAATAGGTATGATTCAATTAGATCCTAGGTGGATCCAATTGGGGTCAGGTGCACCCAATCAACTGTAGATGCACCCAATTAGGTATGGGATGGTTTAATTGGGTTAGGGATAAGATAAGTAGGGCCATGGATAGTGGACTAGGCTTAGGAGGTCTCTAATTAGGTTTCCTAGGTTGTCCAGTGGGGTTCCTAGGTCAAAATAGGCAAGCTAGGGCTTCCAACACCAAAATCAGGAACCAGACAGCAGTATCAGACGTCTTATACTATAAAATTGGATGTCTGGACATTAAATTAGACATCCAATTCTGTGTCAGTATGAGTTTTGGCTTCCTGGATTGTTATTCTGCAGAAATCAGACATCCAGCCAGATGTTTGGACGTCCTAAAAGGTGCTGGAGAGTGGGTTTAGGTTTTCTAAGGTGGTTTTGGTTCCTAAGTGTTTGGGAGAGGGATAGGGTGGATACGAACATGGATAATGATGTGTCGATTTCCCGCTTTCGATTAAGTTTCACAAATGAAATAATGCATTGTTGTAGTATGTAAGTGGTGGAAAAATCAACTAATCAACAATTAAAATAACCACTCAATTAGGAGTAGGTCGTATCCACAAGGAGGCAATAGCCTATTTAAACTCGTAAGGGTTAAAAGCAAATGTCCACAATTAATTTCTCTAAGAAATCGAAACAAAATCACCTTTAGATCAATGTAACAATGATTAGATGAGCTGATTTTGCATTTACGAGAAATAGGGAGGTTCTTTGCATAAAATCACCACAATAAAATAATGATAAATCAAAAATCATTTTTGTGGCAATGGCAAGAAATGTAAATACTAATTCAACCAAAAACAGAGGTTTCTACCTCTCTTCTCCTTGCGCACGGAAGTGAGGTTTGTTGGAGGAGCCCTTTTGGGATTAGGTTGGACGGAGCAAGGGCTTCGCGGCGATGGCGATGGCAGGTTGCAAGGTGGCCGGAGTCGGCTGGACGGAGCTTCGGCGAAGGGTGGTTTCCAGCGGTGGCTGCAACTATTGAGAACGGTGGTGTAGCGCTGCTCGCGTGGGCACACACGAGCGTGTGCGATCACACACAAGCGCGCGCGGGTACTGCAGAAGGAGGCACGGAGGTCTGGTGCGGCGTGCGGCTGCAGGTGCTGGAGCTGTGGGGGTCGGCAAGGCGCTGAAGGGGCGGGCATGCGGAGGTGCTGGCAGGGCACTGGAGGTGACACGCGGGCGGAGGAGAAGGCGCGCCTACTGCTGTGCACGCGGAGGGGTGCGCGAGTTGGGTGCATCAGAGGGGCTTGTGTGGCGTGCGAACACTGGTGGTGTGATGGAGGAGGGCAGCTGCTACTGCTGTGCGCTGAAGGAGGTGGTGTAGCGTGGAGGCTGCTGCTGCGGGTGATGAGGCTGCACGCACTGCTGGAAGCGTGTGCGTGAAGGGCGGTGCACGTGGAGGCGTAGCGAGGGTGGCGAGGCACGGACGCGATGTGCTGTTGGTGTTTGGGTTATTTTTGGTGGAGGAAAAACAGAGAAAGGAAAAATGAAGAGGAAGGTGGAGGTCAGACGTCTGGGATCATTCCTAGACGTCTTAACTAGCGCGGAGGCAAGGAACTGGAGGTGGTTGCTGGTGATGGCGGTGAGGGTGGTGCTGCACGCTGTTGTTGCAGTGTGGAGGGGCGCACACTGAGGTGCTCACAGTAACGCAGTTCTCTGATTTGGCGGAGCATCCTATCAGGACACGCCTACGGTGGTGGAGCAAACTGCCGCAGTCGAGGCCGGTGGTGGTGAAATGGAGAAGCTCAAGGGCTTTTGCACAGTGGTGGGTTGGGATGGTGGTGGCCTCCCTTCTGATGATGCAGCTGTCCTCTTTTATGCTGCAGGAGGTGGCACATAGGCGGATGTTGGTGAAGCGACGATATCGTGGGGTGCAGGGATCCACAATTGTCACTGGCGCTAACTCTCCTGCATGCATCCGTTGGAGAAGAAAAAAGAAATAAATAAAATAAAGAAATGAGGGGTTATTTATGTACAAACCCTTAACTTTTATGTTAAACACTAATTATAATCCTATTTCAATGCATGATATTCTAAATGATATTATCAATGCATGTAATGCATGAAATGCATGAGATTTAATGTTATCCTATTTATATATTAATGTATGCTATATAAATGTACATATTAACTTAATGTCTAGGAATTAAAATACATACTTAGCCCACAAATATGGGCTCATCAAATGCCCCCATGCCTAATTTTTGCTAGTCCCTAGCAAATTCAAGCAACAACCCAACTCTTCAAGTGGACTAGCCCACCCAAATGATCTTCCTTTAGAACATGTTAAGTTTAGACTTTAGACCTAAGGTTCCCAAGTAATTGCTAAGTTACAGACTAGGTCAGCTAAAGATGAGTTGCGGGCATAGGTTTCTCTAATTTCTAACTCTACCTTAGGGTTTATTGGTCCTAGAGATTAAAGCATCCGTGCATGTGCATTGGTCTAAGTTATTTAAGGTTGGTTTGATTGCCAACCAGGAAAGAGAGTAAGAAAGAGACTTTTTTTTTTAATATATAATTTTTTTTTGTTTGATTCTTCTAAGTCTAACCTTGGATAAGCTATCAGCACGGTCTGTGTCGGATTCATTGTCCCTATCACCGAACCACGAAGGGCCTGGCTTTCGATGTTTCGAGATAGCACCGCCCATAGCGACCCCAAGAACTTCTGGTAATCGACACTTTGAGATAGTATCGCCCATGGATTTCTAAAGCGAATTTAGGCCTGTGGCAATCGGCTCTTCGAGATAGGGCCGCCCATGGTACCTGAACCGCACATTACACTTACATGCCCCCAGTAGGATGGATATCCTAAGAGACAAGTTCCAAGGAGGTGACATGTTATCATCTCATCCTCAAGGTGAGTATGTACTCCACCTCTCCTGCGGCAGGAACTCTTCCAATCAACTTGTGCTTTCAAGCTTCTCCTAAGTAAGAACTAAGAGAACCAAAAAAAAAAAAAATTCTCCAAGAAAGGAATGAAGGTGATCACTATTTTCACAAGACCAAGTGTGTGTGAATTGTGGATGCTTTGGTTACGAGGACCCATAAACCAAAAGGTAGAAAAAGACACCAGATACCACCCAACCTTAAACTCAATCCCTAGCTTTCCTTCCTCAACCTCTTGAGGAATGGTCTGCAACTTAACTCCTACTTGAGTTTTTAAGTCCACAAAGGATCCTAAAGGTCTAGAGCTAGTACTTCAACTTAGCTTCTAAAGTCAGACACCTAGAGTCAACATAGTCTAACCTAAAGTTCTGGTCTGCCTAAGAATGCAGGGCTCAACCAGTTAAGCTCAATGATGTAAAATGTTTTTTTTTTTTAATAAATCTATGTAATGCAGAATATTTAAACTAAATGCATGAATGCACTATGTATAAATGCTATGTATAGATGCCTCAGGTCCTATCCCCCCATACCTTATTCAAACAATGTCCGCATTGAAAGTAGAATGACCAAGGGAAGATATTACCTGAGGCAGAAGAAAAAGGAGCTAAGGCTCCTCGAGAGTGACCTCGTCAACCAGCTGGCCATCCAAAGTTACATAAGGTTTTAATCGTTGGCCGTTGACAGTGAAGGGTGGTGTTGAAGAGGAAGGATTCTTGATCTCCACAGCCCCATGTAGAAATACTTTGGTGACAATAAAAGGCCAATCCCAACGTGATTTCAATTTTCCAGGAAACAACTTAAGTCTGGAATTGAAAAGCCAGACTTGTTGGTTGGGCTCAAAGGTCTTTCTAAGGATGTACTTGTCGTGCAAGACCTTAGTTCTCTCTTTATAAGCTTGGGAGGTGTCATAACCATCATTCCTCAGCTCCTCAAGCTCAGTCAACTCCAGTAAACGTGCTTTACCAACTTGCTCTAAATCTATGTTGGCACTTCGGATAGCCCAAAGTACCCTATGTTGAAGTTCAACAGGTAAGTGGCATGCTTTCCCATACACAATCCGGAAGGGAGACATACCCAAAGGGGTTTTGTAGGCCATTCAATAAGCCCATAAAGCGTCATCGAGCTTTTGGGACCAGTCCTTCCTATCTAGCCTAAAAGTCTTTTCTAAAATGTTCTTGAGCTCCCTATTTGAGACTTCAACCTGGCCACTTGTCTGAGGGTGATAAGGGGTAGCAATCTTATGAGTTACTCCCAGACTCCTGAGTAGCCGATTGAAATGATGGTTCCAGAAATGAGGTCCCTCATCACTTATAATTGTCTTGGGGTAGCCAAAGCGAGATATGATATTGGCCTTCACAAATTTCAAAATCACAGAGTGGTCATTTGTGCTCATAGGAATGGCCTCTATCCACTTGGAAACGTAATCTACTGCTACCAAGATATATTCAAATCCATGGGATGAAGGGAAGGGACCCATGAAGTCTATCCCCCAAACATCAAAAATTTCCACAGGTTGGATAGGGTGTTGGGGCATCTCATTCCACATCCTAATCGTTCCAGTCCGTTGACATCTTAGACAGGCCTTAACAAAGTAATGGGAATCCTTAAATAAAGAAGGCCACCAAAAATCGGACTAGAGAACCTTAAAAGCTGTTTTCTTAGCACCAAGGTGTCCTCCACAATGAAGCTCATGGCAAAATCTCAACACACTCTATTACTCTTCTTCAGGCACACATTGTCTCCAAACTTGGTCTTGTCCAATATGAAATAATTCTGGCTCTTCCCAATGAAAGAATCTAGCATGGGAAATGAATCACTTCTGTTTTTGCACATCCCAAGAGCTAGGGGTTTCTCCAGTGATCAAGTAGTTAACTATATCCGCATACCAGGGTGAAGTCGGTGTTACCGCCATAAGGGTTTCATCGGGAAATGTCTCACAGATGTCTCCAGATTGAGAGTCATCAAGGGGAAGGCGAGACAAGTGGTCAGCCACTACATTTTCCACTCCTTTCTTTTCACGAATCTCCAATTCAAACTCTTGAAGGAGTAGAATCCATCTAATTAAACGTGGCTCAAAATCTTTCTTGGCAATGAGATGTTTCTCTGCCTTATGATCAGTAAAAATGATCACCTTGGATCCAAGAAGATAAGCCCTAAACTTCTCCAAAGCAAAAACTACAGCAAGTAATTCTTTTTCAGTGACTGTGTAGTTTTGCTGTGGTTCAGTTAAAGTCTTGCTAGCATAATGCAGCACATGTGGTTTTCCCTCAACCCTCTGTCCAAGAACAGCTCCCACTGCATAATCCGAAGCAACACACAACTCAAATGGGAGTGAAGGCCTCCTTTAGCGTATGAAAAGCCTCGGCACACTTTGAATCAAAATCGAAGGAAGATTCCTTGGCCAATAAGTCGAAAAGTGGCCTAGAAATTTTGCTGACATTCTTAATGAATCTCCTATAAAAACCTGCATGGCCCAGAAAGAAACTAATCAGTTTGACATTCGTGGGAAATGGAAGTTTGGAAATAGAATCAACTTTAGCCTTATCTACTTCCAAGCCCCTTTTAGACACAACATGCCCAAGTACAATGGCTTTCTGTACCATGAAGTGGCTTTTCTCCCAACTGAGGACTAAACCAGTCTCCTTACATCTCTTCAGCACATTCTCTAAGTGCAGGAGACATTGGTTGAAAGACGAGCCGTAAATGGAGAAGTCATCATAAAAACCTCGACGCACTCGTCAATCATGTCCGAGAAAATGGACATCATACACCGCTGCAAAGTTGCAGGTGCATTACATAATCCAAACGGCATTCGCCTAAACGCAAAAAATGCCGTAAGGACTAGTGAAAGTTGTCTTATCCTGATCATCAGGGAAGACTGCAACCTGGTTGTACCCAGAATAGCCATCTAAAAAGCAGAAATACTTGTTCCCTGCCAATCCCTCAAGGATCTGCCAATCCCTCAAGGATCTGATCAATAAAGGGCAAGGGAAAGTGATCCTTCTAGGTAGCAATGTTCAGTTTGGGGTAGTCAATGCAGACACTCCAACCTGTTGAGGGTCTGGTCACCACTTGTTCACCATGGTCATTTGTTTCTACCGTGAAGCCTGCCTTCTTTGGCACCACATGTATTGGACTAACCCATTTGCTATCTGCGATGGGATAAATGATCCCAGCGTCCAACCACTTCAGAATCTCCTTTTTAACCACTTCCCTCATGTTGAGGTTAAGACGTCTCTGCATGTCGCGAAAGGGTTTGATGGAATCATCAGTATAAATGTGATGCATGTAGAGCGTAGAGTCTATACCCTTAATATCAGCAATCGTCCAAGCTATGGCTTCCTTGTGCCTTGATAAGCAGTCTAACAAGGCTCCCTCTTGCACTTCAGATAGTGCAGATGAGATGAATACAGGGAGCATATCATTCGACCCATGGAATACATACTTGAGAGAGTCAAGGAGGGGTTTCAGTTCAAGGTCAGGGGCTTGTATGGTTGAGGGTTTCATAATAGAAGTCCCCATGTCAGGTATCAGATCTACCTTAGGCAGACATGATGGGGAAAGAGACTCAGTAGAAACTCCAAGCAATTCCTCAAGTTCTAGCACATCCCCTTCACATTCCTACAAGTGATGGGAATGCTCATTTAACATGACATGCTGAAGGGGGTCATCAGATCATCTACCACCTCAACTTGGGAACAATCCTCAAATCCAACTTGTTTATAAGCATCGAACACATTCAGCCGAATTTTCTTGTTCCCAAAGCCCATTTTTAACGCCCCAGTGTGATAATTAATTGAAGCATTAGAAGTCGGAAGAAAAGGGCGGCCCAAGATGATAGAGGGATTGTTTGGTTTGTTGGTAGGGTCAGTGTCCAGTACTAGAAAGTCAATGGGGAAAAAGAAATCCTCCACTCTCACGAGGACATCTTCCAACAGGCCCCGTGGTGTCTTCAAAGAATGATCTGCAACTTGGAGGATTATAGGGGAAGGCTTCAGATTGCCTCCTCCAAGTTGTTCATATACATAGCTCGGAAGGATGTTCACCCCCGCACTTAGATCAAGCAGAGCCTCGTCTATTTGTAGGTCGCCAACGACCACTGGGATGTATGGGGCTTGATAACGATGGCTTCGAGAGATAACAGGGTTTTATTGTTATGTCGTTGTAATATAGCCAATTGTTGCCATCATTTCAAATATATAAATTTTTTTACTCGGAAAAGAGTTCCCGAGGTCGAACTCAGGGAGCAAGTTGTATTCTAGAGATATACATGTTTCTTTTACAAAAATAAAGAGAGAAAGGATTTGTTGTTTTCTCTTTGTTTCTCCTCGTCTCAGATCTTCTTCTTCTTTGTCTGCAGAGGTGATCTTCTTCTTCTGCAGTGGTGATGCTCTCCTTCTTTTTCCAGCTGTTCCTGCTCTTCCTTTTTCTTCTGTCTTTCTTCAGATCTTCTTCTTTCTTCTTTGTTTTTCTTCTTTCAGTTCTTTTCTTTGTTCTTTTGTGTTCTCCTCTGCCTCGCCTTCTTCTGTTGTTCT
>JAZHRO010000019.1:23507500-23515000 GCA_037157565.1 Thalassia testudinum | reverse complement strand
TAGGGCCGGAAAACTAGATTGTATGATAGATCCTAGGATATGGCATGAATCCTAGGATGGAAAAACTAGTGGAATGTATATTACTGCAGTCTTGGAAAAATGGAAAGGAATATATAAGCTGCCTGTGAAATTAATTAACAGCTGCCTGTTATGAACAAAGAAACATGTTTGAGATCATGGAAATTGAGAACGTGAATCTGGAAAGTGAAACATATGATGTTCTGAGATAAAGGGCTGGAACCCTACGGGGAATTAGGAGTGGAACTCCTGGAAAGAAAAGGAATGGAACTGAGATGTAGTTGTACTGTCTCTTGGGTACGCAGTACCAAGGGAAGTACCTGTACCTGTTTTAGTGCAGAGTGGGGCCAGCCGCCCCAGGGACCCGGGGTTAGGCTTGGTCGCTCTGTACCGACTTGTTGGCCCTCGTGTACGTAGTACCGAGGAGAGCTAGTAGTGTTAGGAGAGTACTAGCTACCCCACGGGCCCCGGGGTTCTGCTAGCCTCCTTCACCGACTTGTTAGGCCCACTAGGGCAAACCAGGGTAGTCAGACGAGGGTGCGCGGACTGTGGAGGGGCAAGGCCCCGGTTTGGTTACTGTGGAGGGGTTGGACCCCTGTTACTGAGAGGGCTCTGCCCTGGTTCCGTGCTGTGCTTTGGGCGCACCCGTTAACGGAAACGACTGACCGCGTGCCAGTACGGGCTAGCTACCTGTGCGTTTATCGCGCGTGCCGTAGTCACCGTTACGTCTGTCAGTGACCTTGGGGTGGTTGACTGAGGGTAGGATCACCACGGGGGACTCTCCCGGCCAGGAGAGCACCACGTGCTACTTCTACTGTTGGAAAAGACTGCAATCAAGATCGTCCCACGAGGACATTCGAGATCAAGTAAAGGATCTGAGAAGTAAATGAAATAGTGAGAAAAATTGAAAGATGTAAATAAAGGAAGTAATAGAACATAACAGCTACTGTACACTCTACTGTTGCCTTTAGTTAGTTTGCCACTCTACTCAGCGTTTTGCTGACGTGTTACACTCGTTACCTTTTTCAGGACCAGGTGTTGAGCAGCCAGGGTCGGCGGCTGCAGAGGACGCTGGGCCGAGTAGGGTCCAGTAGAGTTGCCACAGCTTTGTACCTTCTTTTGTTTTTGTTCTAGTGAGTAGTTTTGTTTCCGCTGTACCTTCTTTACCTGCAGTTTTTGTTATATGATAAATGTTGTTTTACTGTTGTGGTGGTGCCTACTGTAGTAGTTTCTTTCCTTACTGCTGTACTTTTTACTGTTAGTTATATTCATGCTGAATGTGGTTTATTTTACTGTCTTTTGGTTACTTCCTCGTTGGACGACTGGGTCTTGGGATTAGTCGAGTCGGTCCGGTTCTCGTGTCTCGTAGGGACTCGGGAACCGGGTCGTTACAAGATGGTATCAGAGCAAGGTCGTCCCGAGAAGTGAATCAACTGACTGGAAAATAACCAATTCACATGTTTATAGCTAGAGTAGCCACCACAACATATCTCTTGACATGAGCTCTTAGAAGTGTTGTTAGGTACCGTCTGTTTTGACGTTTCCGTTTTGTTTCGCGTCTCCTTGCAGGAGATGCCTCGTCGTGGGACTGGCGAGACTGGCCGCGGGCGCGGCTGAGGGCGAGGACGGCGAGGTGGACGTGCTGTCGTTGACGTCTCGGTGGACCAGCCACCACTCCCTGGCATCCAGGCCCAAGACCTCGCCCGACTGATACGGGATATTGTACGAGAGGAGCTCCACCCACCGCCCCGAGCACCTCCTCCTGGGGTTGCAGAGGGGGAGTCCTCTGTGGGACCACGCGACGGACGCGGCGCCGGACACGAGGGAGGGGATGGGCCCCTGCCGCCCCCACCTTCCTCCGACACTTCTGTACACGAGGCACCTTCGCCTGGAGGTGCACCAGCACCTCCCCTACAGCACCACTTCGAGCTTTTCGGGCAGTTCCGGAAGCTGAAGCCCCCCTCCTTCAAGGGGGATGAGGACCCGACCGAGGCAGAGGACTGGCTTGAGCAGCTGGAGAAGATCTTCGACACCCTTCGCCCCCCGGTGGAGTGCCGCGTGGCCTTTGCCACGTACCAGCTGGAGAGTGCGGCACACCGGTGGTGGAGGGCGGTCCGGGGACAGGAGAGGGACGAGCCGACGTGGGACCAGTTCGTCACCCTCTTCTGCGAGCAGTACTTTCCCCAGACGTGGCAGGACCAGAGGAGGCGGGAGTTCCACACTCTCCGCCAAGGGACGATGACCGTGAGCGCGTACCGCACGCGTTTCTTGGAGCTGTCCCGCTTCGCAGCGACAGCGGTAGCCACTGAGGAGGAGCGCCTTTGGAGGTTCACCGAGGGGCTCCAGCCTGCGATCCGGGGGTATGTCAAACCCCTGAAGCTGCCGACGTTTTCGAGGGTGGTAGAGGCAGCCATGACTTACGAGGAGACCAACCCGTCCGCGCGAGAGACCGACGGCGGGCGGAAGAGGCCCTTTCAGCCAGACTTCTCACAGGGCCGGCGAGAACGGAGACACGTGGCGTCCGCAGGAGAGCCGTCACGTTGTGCAGGGCCATCACTGGCCTTTGGGGGCCCTCGACAGGGGCCAGTCGCCAGCACCGGACCCCCGCCTAGCCGACAGCAGGGACTCACTGAGGGCGGGAGTCGGGTTCCCCTCTGCTACCAGTGTGGCCAGCCGGGCCACGTCAGGAGGGACTGCCCATCTAGGGCAGGAGGTCAGCAGATACTTCCCGCGCAGAGCACTGGAGGGCGCGCAGGAGGCCGCGGTTTCCAGGCGCGAGGAGGAGGACCGCAGTCGCGAGGAGGGTACCGGCCAGCACCTACCCGTCCGACGCAGAGTGTGGCTGCTTCGTCCGCACCTAGAGCTGAGGGGCGTATCAACGCCCTAACACACAGGGACGCCAGAGCTTCGGGATCCGTGGTAGCAGGTATGGTTTCAGTTTCTGGCAGACTCGTTTACACGCTTTTCGATTCCGGCGCTACGCACTCGTTTGTCGCAGACAGTTTCGCAGTTAGTTTGGACCAGGATTATACATTGTTAGAGAACCCGTTCGTAATCAGAGGTCCGAGTGGTCAGCTGTTTGTAGCTGAGGAGGTGTACACGGGTTGCGGGGTCAGCATCGGGGGACACAGCCTGCCAGCTGACCTGATTATGATACAGATGGAAGACTTTGGGGTGATCCTGGGGATGGATTGGCTGTCCGCTTACCACGCATTGGTAGACTGCTTTGAGAGGAAGATTGTCTTCTCCATTCCGGAGTTGCCTTCCTTCGAGTTTCACGGGCAGCCAGTGAACGGAGGTTTCAGGTGCATTTCGTCACTTCGGGCAGCGAGACTTTTGAGCCAGGGGTGTGAGGGCTTCTTAGCTTGTGTGGTGGCAGAGCACAGCCCCGTGGCAGACTTCCAGAGCATCCCGGTGGTCAGAGAGTACCCCGACGTGTTTCCAGACGAGTTACCAGGACTACCGCCCGAGCGTGAGATCGAGTTTGAGATCTCACTAGTACCAGGGACCAACCCCATCTCCACCGCGCCATACAGGATGGCACCGCTTGAGCTGCGAGAGCTCAAGTCTCAGTTGCAGGACCTTTTGGAGAAGGGTTTCGTGAGGCCCAGTGCGTCTCCCTGGGGAGCCCCGGTACTGTTTGTGAAGAAGAAGGATGGGACCCTACGCCTTTGTGTGGACTACAGACAGCTGAATAGGGTCACCATCAAGAACCGATATCCGCTGCCGAGGATTGACGATTTGTTTGACCAGTTGCGGGGTGCCACGGTGTTTTCCAAGATCGACTTGAGGTCTGGATACCACCAGTTGAGGATCAGGGAGACCGACGTCTCCAAGACAGCTTTCCGCACCCGGTACGGACACTACGAGTTTTTGGTCATGCCGTTTGGGCTGACCAATGCCCCCGCTGCTTTCATGGACCTGATGAACCGGGTGTTCAGACCGTACTTGGACCAGTTTGTGGTGGTTTTCATAGATGATGTACTCATCTATTCTAGAGATCGGACGCAGCACGGACAGCACTTGCGGATGGTTCTGGACACTCTGAGACGACGCAGGCTGTACGCCAAATACAGCAAGTGCGAGTTCTGGTTGAGGGAGGTGACCTTTTTGGGTCATGTGATCTCTGGAGACGGCCTGGCGGTGGATCCCGCCAAGGTCGAGGCAGTGCTCAGGTGGGAGAGACCGCGTTCAGTCACTGAGATTCGCAGTTTCCTGGGACTGGCAGGTTACTACAGACGGTTCATCAGAGGGTTTTCGCAGATTGCACGTCCTATGACACAGTTGACTCGGAAGGATGTGCCTTTCACTTGGACAGACGCCTGTGAGGCGTGTTTTCTGGAGCTGAAGGAGAGGTTGACCTCGGCTCCCGTGCTCACCATTCCTGACAGTAGTGGCGGGTTCGTCGTGTACACGGACGCTTCCTTGCAGGGGTTAGGAGGTGTGCTCATGCAGAGGGGTCACGTGGTCGCTTACGCTTCGCGGCAACTGAAGCCCCATGAGCATACCTACCCTACCCATGACCTAGAGTTGGCAGCTGTTGTCTTCGCGCTGAAGACATGGAGGCACTACTTGTACGGTGAGACCTTCGAGATTTTTACAGATCACAAGAGCCTCAGATATCTTTTTGACCAGAAGGAGCTCAACATGAGACAGAGACGTTGGTTGGAGCTCCTGAAGGACTACGACTGCAGCATCTCCTACCACCCGGGAAAGGCCAATGTGGTGGCTGACGCCTTGAGCCGTAAGGCGCCCGCACGCTTGGCCAGTCTACAGTTACAGAGTTGGAGCCTTTTGGAGGAGGTGGGCAGTTGGCGACCTCTAGAGTTACGAGGATACTGTGGGGCAGTGACGGTGACACGGCAGACCAGACCAGAGTTGATAGACCGCATCATCACGGGACAGATGGCCGATCCGTACTTGCAGTCTTTGCGCGACAGAGTACTGTCAGGGGACCCAGGGGACTTCTCTTTCACAGACCAGGTGTTACGCTTGAGGGGACGGCTGTGCGTCCCCAGAGACGAGGAGCTGTTGAGAGAGCTCCTGACTGAGGCACACGGTTCCAGATTCACCATACATCCCGGAAACACGAAAATGTACCATGACTTGAGACGCGAGTTCTGGTGGAGAGGGATGAAGCGGGATGTGGGTGAGTTCGTGCAGCAGTGCTTAGTGTGCCAGCAGGTGAAAGCCGAGCATCAGAGGCCTGCAGGGCTGCTTCAGCCGCTTCCAGTGCCGGAGTGGAAGTGGGAGAGCATCACCATGGACTTGGTGGTGGGTTTACCTGTTACCCAGCGAGGACACGACGCGGTCTGGGTAATAGTGGATAGGTTGACGAAGACGGCACGATTCTTGCCGATCCGAGTCACTTTGGGACCAGCACAGTTGGCAGAGAGGTATATCCGTGATGTGGTGCGACTACACGGAGTTCCGCGGGAGATCGTATCCGACCGGGATACCCGCTTTACGTCCCAGTTTTGGGCTGAGTTTCAGCAGGCTTTGGGGACGAGGTTGAGGTTTAGCACGGCTTACCACCCCCAGACGGACGGACAGTCGGAACGCACGATACAGACACTTGAGGATCTTTTGCGTGCCTGTGTACTAGACTGGAGGGGCTCTTGGGAGGAACACCTGCCCCTGGCAGAGTTTGCATACAACAACAGTTATCACTCGAGCATCGGCATGGCTCCCTACGAGGCTCTGTACGGACGGAAATGCACGGCACCCTTGAGTTGGGTTGAGGTGGGGACCAAGTGGGAGGTTGGCCCCAGGTTGATCCGGCAGAGTCAGGAGGTAGTTGAACAGATCCACAGACGACTCCGCACTGTCAGGAGCAGACAGAAGAGCTACGCAGATCGCAGACGCAGAGAGGTGCAGTTCGAGGTTGGGGACCACGTCTTTCTTCGTGTTTCGCCCATGAAGGGCTTACAGCGGTTTGGGGTGAGAGGGAAGCTCGCGCCGAGGTTCGTGGGGCCCTTCGAGGTCCTGGAGCGGGTTGGACCCGTTGCTTACAGACTTGCCCTTCCCCCGCAGCTTTCTGGTGTGCACGACGTGTTCCACGTGTCCAACCTCAGGAAGTACGTAGCCGATCTCAGCCACGTACTGAGTCACGAGAGCGTCGAGGTGAGCGACGACCTGACCTACCCCGAGCGGCCAGTGCAGATCCTAGACCGAGCCGTCCGCAGGTTGAGACGAAAGCAAGTACCCCTGGTAAAGGTTTTGTGGAGGAGCCAGCGGTACGAGGAGGCTACCTGGGAGCCTGAGGCGGCAATGCGGGAGCGGTACCCAGAGCTTTTCGCGGGTACGTCTTTTCGGACCGGCTTCGGTCCTCTTTGAGTTTGTTATGGTTATTTGGACATCCTTTTTCCGCACCCTAGTTGGCGCAAGTTTCGGGGACGAAACTTCCTTTGAGTTTGTTATATTGTAACGAGCGCGTACCCCAGACGTCTTTTAAGACGTCTGGGAGGTGGCCCAGACGTCTGTCAAGACGTCTGGGATCACATCCAGACGTCTGACCAGACGTCCGGGATAGTTTACAGACGTCTGACGAACAGTTATACTCGCACGGGATATTCGTCTGCGTGCCTGTGCGCGCAGACCTGCGATCCGCATCTTCTCTGCGGCTGCAGGCGACTGCGGCCGTCTCTCTCCTCCTCTCCGCGCGGCGTTAAAAGGGGGAGGGGGCGCGCCTCCCCTCTCGTCTCCACCATCTTCCTCCTCTCCTGCTGCGGGCGGAGCGAGCGGACGCGAGGGCGCAGCGGCAGCGGCGCAGCAAAGGCGCGGAGGAGCTGCGGCGTGCGAGGGCGGGACTCTGCCGTGAGGGCGAGCTCGCCGGGAGCGGCTTGGCCGGCCGGCGGAGGGCGCAGGGGGCGCAGAGCGTCGCGAAGAGGGACCTGCTGCGGGCGGAGCAGCGGACGCGCGAGGTGCGACGCGGGCGGCGTCACGAGCGGAGGCCGAGCGAGGTTCTGATTCTGGAAAAATCTCCAGAATCAGACGTCTGGACTGATATCCAGACGGCAAGGTCGACGTCTGTGTGATCATACAGACGTCTGAAAGGTGAGTTCCGCTTTCTCCTTCTTCTTTTGTCGACTGACCGTACTGAAGGAGGAGGGTTGGCTGTGCGCAGGTGTTCGGATTCGTCATCCTTTGCGAATCCGACGTCTGGAAGTTGTACCAGACGGCGGGAGTGACCTCCAGACGTCCGGAGAGACCATCGGACGTCTGGGATCTAGGAGAGACGTCGCCACAGACTTCTGGACGTCCGGGGAACCACGCCGAACAGGTAATTCTCTGATCCACCGTTTAAGACGTCTGGAAGGAGTTCCAGACGTCTGATTTTGCACAGTATTGTCTTTCTCGACCCGTTTAGGGCCCGTTTGGGCTCCGTTTTCCGCGATTCGAGTTGCGTTCGTTTCAGAATTTATTCCTCTACCCGCCTACAGTAGCTATACACTGTTTTGAGACACTCCTTGTGTTTGATCC